>WAAB01014807.1:38218-65763 GCA_013389865.1 Piaya cayana | reverse complement strand
AGGCTGGACATTAGGAAAAAAAAATCATGGAAAGGGTCATTGGTCACTAGCAGAGGCTTCCCAGGGAGGTGGTTGATTCACCTTCCCTGGAGGTGTTTAAGGCATGGGTGGTTGAGGTCCTGAGGGACATGGTTTAGTGTTTGATAGGAATGCTTGGACTTGATGATCCAGTGGGTCTCTTCCAACCTGGTTATTCTATGATTCTATGATCTTCCCAGGGCTCTGAGTCCAATAGTTGTAAGCCTACAGCTCAAACTTTTTGAGTTTATGCTGAAAAGGTCACATCAGTCTGTGATATAACTCCAAAGAATACAATGTTTACACCAGGAGTGATATGGAAACAATTTCTCAGGACTGGTACAAAGCACACTGATTATCAGTTTTCATCTGCTGTTCTCTTGTAAAACATGCTGAGGCACCAAGCTGCTCACTTGCCAGATAGGCATATTTACAATAGCTCTTAAATTCCTTCTCCAGATTGCTATCTCAGATATTTCATTCATGAGCATTTTTGTTCCTACATCTTTGATACTTTTATTATGTGATGTTGGTTATGACTAAGTACTACTTGTCTCACTGTATCACTGCACTTGCAGTGAAAAGCAGACCAATCACAAACCCAACAGACTTTCCTGAATTTTAATTTCTGGCTGTAATCTAAGTTTGCATACTTACACACATTATTTTCACCCATCAGTCTATAAGGTAGTTATAAGCATTACCAAAGAAAACATTTAAATCAGGACCCTGTCTTAAATTTTGCAAAACTCTTCTTACAAATCCATTTCTGTGTTTTAACATAAAGGACAATATAGTTTCAAATAAAAATTTACTTTATTTAATTATTTGACTGCATATCCACACTTCTATTGCATAAAAAATCTACACACACATTTAGAAAATCAAAATGTACAAGGATACAATGAAAATGAGGATTTTTTTCATGGAATCATTGAAAGGTTTGGCTTGGAAGGAACTGTTTAAGATCATCTAGTCCACCTCCACTGAAGAAAGTAGGGACATCTTCAACTAGACCAAGTTGCTCAGAGCCCTGTCCCACCTGACCTGGGATCTTTCCAAGGACAAGTAACCTACTACCTTGCTGGGCAACATGTTCCAGTGTTTCACCACCGTCCTTGTAAAAAATTTATTTTAAAACCATTACTCCTTGTCCTAGTGCTACAGGCTCTGCTAAAAATTTTGTCCCTATCTTTGTCATAGGCCCCCTCTAATTAGTGAAAGGCCGCAATAAGGTGTTCCCAAAGCCTTCTCTTTTCTAGTCTGAATAACTCCAACTCTCTCAGCTTTTCTTCATAGGAGAGGTGTTCCACACCTCTGACAATTTTTGTGGCCATCCTCTGGATTCACTCCAACAGGTCCATATGCAGAGGGCTCCAGAGCTGAAAGCAGTATTCCAGATGGGGTCTCCCAGAGCAGAGTAGAGGGGAAAAATCACCTTCCTTGATCTCCTGACCATGCTACTTTTGATACTGTCCAGGATAGCATTGAATTTCTGGGCTGCAAACGCACATTGTCTGCTCTTGTCCAACTTTTCACCCACCAGTAGATCCAGGTCCTTCTCAGTGCTGCTCTCAATCCCTTCATCCCCGAGCATGGACTGGGGATTGTACTTATCCATGTGCAGGACCTAGTGCTTGAACTTACTGAACCTCAAAAGGTTTATATGTATCCAATTCTCCAGCTTGCACAGGTCCCACTGGATGGTATCCTGTTCCTTGGGGATGTCAACTGCACCACTTAGCTTGGCATCATCTGCAGACTTGCTGAGGGGGCACTTTATCCCACTGTCTATATGTCAATGATTTTACTTTGCTTTGCATGGAATAGCATTTGGTATATCTTTATTTGAGGTTTGTGATCCAACCTGCTCAACCCCGATTAACATATGTCATGTTTTGCCTGAATTCAGGAAAACAAAATATGCACAGAATGAATCTGTTTCATTTTTGTAAGCAGACTTGCCTTGATAGCTGAAACCTGCTCATTTCCAAGTGATTTCCTATTTTCTCATGAGTATTTCACATAATGTTATTATGCATCAAATAAAAATTCAAAGTCTAGTTATACAGGACACATGCCTCAAGAGGGACCGTGATTTATTCCTACCCTTCAAATATTAACAAAAATGGAGTGCTGTCAACTAACCCCTGTGTTCATTCAGAAACAAGACTCTGGGAAGCCCTCTGCCATGCACAGAGCTTCAGGAGAAAATTATGCAGATGGTGCTGCTGGTTTAAGATCTCTTTAGAGCTAATTTGACTTTCAGATTCTCTCAGGAAACAGAACATCACACAGCAACAAAAGCAACCTTTACGGTGGTAGCTATATACTTAAGCTTCATGAAGTAACATTCATAATGCATTACTTCCAATTGCATAATTCACTTCAAAACCTGGCTGGGTACTTAGTTCACATACAAAATTCTTTCAAGCAAAGGTTTGGGGGTTTTCCTCTTCTGTTTCTTTTCTTTATATTTAGGCCATATTTCCTTCAATCTAATATTTTAGTTCCTTCAACATGACCACAAAACTCTCATGTAGTTACTTCAAAACTTGCCTCATAGATCTGAGCAGTCATACACACAAGTAGGGAAACAGAAAATTAAATATCATCTCTTAAAAATTGAATAGGAAGGGTTTGTATCCTTGCTAAGATAACATCTTTCAGCAAATGAATTTTTAATTTATGCTCAAGAGGCCGAATTGTTTATTATGTATTTAAAATAATACTGTCTTACTTAAGATGCAACAGACATTTTTTGAGGATTTAAGGGGTCTTTTATATGGTACCTCACACATCAGTTATTAATATTTCAGCCAGACCAAATGATTTTGAAAGGCTATTTCAACTATGAAAAGCAAGTAATATCGCTATAAATATTTTCCTTCATCAGTGTCATAAGATACACTATAAGTAGATTTATTGCACATAGCAAGTAATCAGTATTAATAAAATATAGCACACCAACTAAATCACCTGTAAAGACAATTCTGTGTGCTATGAACTAGCTACAGGGCAGGGGGTCACATTCCTGATTAACTTATAGTCCACATATGGACATAGGTTTTTCCCAGTTTCTGCTTTCAAAACCACAGAGATTTCAAATCGCATAAATTTAAAACCGATACATTTTAATTTTTGAGCACAGGTTGCTCTCGTCCGCAAATGAGCTGAAAGACATCAGGCTGAAGGAAAAATCACTCTTTAAGGAGAGGTTTCCCACTGCAGAAGTTGTTTTTCTTGCTTATCCTTGTCCTTTCTTATGGCAATGGGTTTTGCTGATCTCTTGGTCCAGTAGTGGAAATCATGGAGGTGTTTAAGGCACGGGTAGACGAGGACCTGAGGGACATGGTTTAGTGTTTGATAGGAATGGTTGGACTCAATGATCCGATGGGTCTCTTCCAGCCTGGTGATTCTATGATTCTATGATTCTATGATTCATCTGACTCTGCAGTTAACTAACACAACAAAAAAGTGAATGATTTTCAGAGCCACCACACTCTAAGATACACAGCAGAGCTAACACTACGAAAGAGATGGGTGCATATGACCAATTGCAAGACCAGAGAAGGATTGTTCCCTTTCAGCAGCAGGTAGCATGAACATCAGCATGGTCATCACCTTTTAGAATAAGCAACACAATGCACAAGAAAAGTAACTGTGAGACAGCAGGGAGTATATGAAAAACATTTGGGGGTTTTTTACCTCTCTGTAACTGAAAGACATCAACTATGTGAACATACATAAATAGTATCCTAAGAACAATTTCTTGGCCTGTTTAAAGGCAGTAGATAGACGCGGTGATGGTGCTATCAACATCACCCTGTAAGGCACCACTTCTCTTGGGCTTACTTTAGTTCGGTCCTACACAAGAATTTGTGAGGTTGCTGGATGTAGAAAAGCAACCACAGCGCACAGCTTAAACAGTGATGTTGGCAAGAAAAGGTTGTCGTGAGCTCCCACGTAGTGTCAGGTTGCTCCACTGGAACAGAGGTTACAGACACCTCTAGTTTGTCATGGTATTCTGAGAAATTTTTGGCAAAGGCAACTTGATTAACCCTGTTGCAACAGCTCCCAGGGTCCTGTTGTAAAATGAACATATGCAGACTGAAAAAGACATGAACATATTAGGCATTATCTAATGATAGTTATCTAATGATCACATAACAGTTCTCCACTATGATGTTCTGGTGATACTTATGGCTATAATACTTCTGTATATATAAATATTTAGCACGGGTCAGGAGAGAAGCTTTAATCATAAAGCGCAATCCTGGGTTAAGAAGACATTTTCTCTTTTTTCTTTTTTGAAGTTGTCTGTACTTTTGGTGTCCTTGTGAGTTGATCTCCAGCAGAAAAGAAAATTACATAGCTCAGAATATAATTTTATGAGCAGCATTATACAAGTGTTCATCCTGTATTAGGCTATGCTGCCTTTCACACTTCACGCATCAAGTTTAGCTACAAATTTACCCTATTTTCTCTAATGCAGCAAAAGATTTATCTTGCCACCTGTTTTCATGTTCAATACCCTAATTTGCAAAAGCAACGAGGTGCAGAGTAACTGATTGCTTTAAGCAATACAGGGACAGAAATGGGATTTTCCATTAGGACTTTAATTGTTCATTTGTTCAAGACATAAGGTAGCGAATTGTGAAATAAAAACCTCAAAAATGATTGACCATAACAGTGATACTGAATTCTAAAACCTGGACTCAAATTCTAAGGCTTCATAATGTAAATAGGTTCTTTCAGGTTCAGTAAACAATTCGACTATTACCAAGCCTAGGCTGCTGCTTTGATGAGTAAAGTGTAAAATGTGACCAGCCTAAAGAATCATTGCTCTCCAGGCAAGGGTAACACCCTCTCAAGGAAAACTTTAATAATTTTATATTTTATTGCAAGAGTGCTTCCCACAGGAATAAATTACACACCATACCCACAGTGCAGTGCCAACCATCACTCATCAGCTAAATATCTTCTCAGCATCCAACACTTCTAGTAACACAGATTAATCTGTGCTACCATTAGCTAAATTAGAGAACCTTGGCCAGGAGGACAACAGGTCAGAGCATCAGGGATATTATTTTAAGGGCTACAGGATCTCTAACATTTTTTCCAAATTTGGCATTGCTTTAATTCTGACCCTAAAGGTTGCACATTTAAGTCAGCTGTAATTGCTCCTCAGTGTTAGACTAATTGTTGGCATGCTGGCAGTGAAACTTTGATTTATTATCCTATTTTTCAAAAGAAGGAACTATTGGAGCTGCCAGTACTCTTAATCCTGAGAAAAGCTTAGATAGAAAACTTTGTGGATTTTTTTTTCAGGGAGAGCTCTGGTAAGTATTTATGATATGGAGCTTGTAAAACATTGAAACTGATACAGAAATTACTTATCCATGGCAATCACTTTACTGTACCACACAAGCTGCAGATCCTATAGCATCTGGTTCAGAGCAATTGTAGGATTTGACTTGAAGCACTCACTTATCACTCATCATCCATACTTAACACAATGAATGATTCACTTTGTAGATGTGGTGCTCACAGACAGGACACTCCTGGGGGTGGAAAACACAACAATCAAAACTAGTGTCTGTCCTTAAGGCAATTTTAAACCACATCCATGGTAAGGACATCCAGCCAAGGTGTCTAGACTGAATTAAATCCAAAATAAAGTCTCTGAATAGGGCTGATGTAGGAGCCTCAGCATAAATGTATTCAACCTATAACCTGCTCCTCCTCTGCCAAACTGACTATTAATGTAGATACAGCCTTTGCCTTATGAAGGGGGTCATGGAACCCTACAAAAACAGATATAGAATCATAGAATCACCATTTTGGAAAACTCCCATCAGATCATCGAGTCCAATCATATTAGTTATGTTACCAGTCAAGAAGTCATGTTCTCAGGTCTTACTGATGATGACTCCAGTCTTCTTAGGCTATTATAGCCCATAGTCCAGAGAATGAATTAGCTCCTGGATTCCTATCCAAATATCTAAATATAATTATAAAATAATTTTCTTTAAAATCATTGATAAAGAGTTAATAAGTATTAACACACTATTTTAGGAAAAAATACGGGATTTCTATATATAATGCAGTACAGAAATGAACTAGACTTCACATCTGAGTTTTCATTCTAATTAAGGTTAATTCGTAATTAAGAGAAAGTGGCTCATTTATTATAGTGTGCTACTGAATCAGTAAAATCAATGCAACAGGTGGGAGATCACATTACATAGGAGGAAAAAAACCAGAGCTGTGGTGGTCAGAACTACATATTTAAATTCTTATTTCTGTCTGCAAAATCACAAATTAAGTACTTTCCAAAATATTGGTCAAGAATTACTTTAGGTAAAATAGTATTAACCATAGCATATGCCTGTATATAAAATTCATCAGTGAACATTATATAAGAAGAAATTTTCAGGCACAGTATGCATAGATTAGCTGTATAAAGAACATTTTAATTCTGCCCTATCACATATGTTACAGAAAGAAATGTATCCCATACCTTTTATTATGTCTCCAATTAGTTTCCTTGAGTCTAATATCTTCATCGGCAGCTGCTGCTCAGCCAGGGACTTCTCAACAGCACGACTGCACACAGCATGATCTGTCTGTCACCATATCTGTCCTGTCTCTCACTCACTAATCTCTTATCCTGAGTTTGTATAAGTTACCTGATTATGAGTGTTAACTGCAGTTTATATTTATGAAAGAATAATAGTTATCAGACCTCAGATTTTAAAGTTTTCAAGTGGGTCACCAGCCACTTCATACCTAATTAATGCTGTGATAATATTTTATTTTGTGCCATTTTTATAGCTGTTAGGTATTACAGTAGTTGAAACTTCTTTTTGTCAGACTAGTGAACCACTGAAGTCTTGGCAAGAAGTTAAAGAGTGATTAATTGTTTTGTTAACATATGTAACAAAAGGCCAATCCTCAGCAGGTCACTTGTCTTTAGAGTAAATTGGGTTATAATCCATCAAACAGATGTCAGAACCCAATAAAAACAGGAGCATATGTGTACACTGACAAATTCATTATGTGTAAATCATACAGATGATGACATGTGAATATTTTGTTGTTCCCTTAGGCGCCATGTATGAAACATATTTTCTGAATTGCAGTTTGCCATATTTTACTGAATTTGTGATAATAAATAACAGTCATCTAGAAGTGGCACGCTGCTGGCGATGGAAGAACAGTATGTTCATTCGCTGTGATAATAACAGGATCTGCCAAAGCAAGGCAGAGACAAGCCCAGGACCAGCTAAAGAAATCAACTTTCAAACCTCAGGTCCCTTCATGCATTCCCAGAGAGAGATACGAGCACACAACAGTTCTCTGCCTGATTGTCATGCAAAGGAGATCCAAGTATCAGGCTGGAAAGGTGCTGTGATGTGTCCCGGCTGGGACTCTGGGCAAATAAATGAAAGATCATTATTTTTGGGTTTATCGTGGCACTCATCCAGACTGTGTGTAGTTGTAGTTTGATCCTCAGAGCCACAAAGGTCCCTCTTTAGTATTAAACAGAAAGACGCAGTAGAGTCCACAGCCATCAGTCTCAAGGGACCACTGAACAGACCTATTACTTGAAATCAAATAGAGTAACTCATTTCAGTAGCCCCAGAAAAGCCCCCCAAAACTGAAGCCACTCATAAAGTAATCAGTCCCGGTGTGGAGTCTGAAAACCATTTGGCATCACTCTTACCTAAGACTCAACTCAAAATTCAGCTCACACACCTTTGTAGCAATATTGATATGACTTAATATAGATGTCTAAGTTAGGTACTAAGACTGCAGCAGCATTGGCATTCAAGCAAACAATCATACTGCTAGACCTGTAACCTGGCTCCCTATGCAGCCAATGTAGAGAACAGCTACAGTGATCCCCTTAGGCACTTCTAGAAGTTAATCTTCCCATTTTGGGCATTGTAACAGATTTCTTCCCTTACCTGTGTAGGGAAAAAGAGTCTGACACCTGTGGTTAGCAAATGGTCTAAACCATAAGTTAAGCATCTTGGTGGCTGAAATGCAGGCCAGCGTAGTTACCTGCACCTGTTGAAATGAGAAAAAAAAGAGAATGTCACTAGTTATTCCCATTAACCCTGCAAACTATGAATGGATTTTATTAAGGGATTCTAAAATCCACAAGTGATTTTCAGCAATTTGCTTCAATTAATACCCAGTTTACCTTTTCTTTTCAAAACTCGTGAAAGCTCATGAAAATTATAGCATGTAAAGATTATCCAAATAGCAGTCTCACGGAAGCATTTTAATTCTTTAATATTTTGTACGGTTCATTTCAATGACTTGAAACGGTTAGAGCAAATACTTTTCTGGAAAATCAAGCAACACCATAGAGAAAGACAATGGCAGTTAATAGGAAACAGAGACCAGGCACTCAGGTAAGATTCTAGATAATTGGCACACAGCTGTAATTCAAAATTATATTGTAGCTAAAATGTGAACATTTCCCAGATACCTAATATCTATTTTCAGCTTTCTGTTTAACTGCAATAATGTCACCTGTGGTTGTTTTCTTCTAGCAAATTAGGTTTCAGTTAATACAAGACATTAAATCCATTTTACACGAAACCGTTAACTAGGTTTTTTTAACTTGTTTCTTTCTTGGGTGCCTTTGGAGATCTTTTGTTTGTTCCAGCAGAGTTACTTTGAATTAAAATCCATGTGGTACTCCTTGAAATGCTGCTAGAAGGCACCTGGCGGTTTCAAGAGGTTAAGTGGCCATGATCTGTGTGTTGCCCATACTGCAGCTGACAAGAAGATGCAGTTTGACACAATATCTAATTTGCTGTGACATTCAAGTTTTAAGTGATGTTCAAGGAGATGGAAGTGCTGGCTCTGAACACATCTCAACGTGTGCTGGTCTTCTGTCTGTTAACTTGCTAATGAACCATGATTGAGTAAAGTAATGAAGAGTTTACAGAGAGCCCCAGGAAACCAATTTCCAATTTTGCAGCCAGCAGGCTTTAACTTCACTGCAGCCTTTGCTAATTTTATCTAGAAGGGGACTTGGATAGTAAATGCCATTTCTGCTTTGTGAATCAGACAGACTTTTCTAATCCCTGAATACTGACTTGCTAATGAATGTCTCTTCTTCAGATCCATATTATTTCCATCTGTAGTTGTTAAAAATAGGCTGAACAACTGAAAAATGGTTACTGAAAGAAATGAAATTATAATCACTGAAAATCAGAGGAACTGTTAGGCTTGTGGAGAGGAGATTTTAATCTTCAGTCTGACCTGGGATGAACCATGGAGATAAGAGTAAGAGAAATAAAGAAGATTAATTTTGACAGCTAAAAAATAAAATCAGTGTGAAAATCCTTTATACATGATGTTTGTATGTGACTGTAAGGAACTAGTACTTCCATCCACAGCTCCCTATGCAGTCTATGGAATACACTTCCTACAAAACTCTCTTTCTGGAGCCAGCATCCTCAATGTTTGTTACACAGAGCAACAGAAGGCAGTTGGAAAGAAAAGTGAAACAGGAGAAAAATCAAATGTCAAGAGAAAAGATAAAGGTTTGATACAGAGATCTGCTGAATTGAAGGGTTTCTATACACGGAACCCTGTAAATTGCAAATGCCACATTCACTTGCTTTCTTCTCTTTTCAAAAAAACATTTTTAAAATACAGTTCCTCAAAAAGAATATGCCAGTACAGCATTTCAAGATAATATGTCTGTAAATAATAGTGCAGAAACACTGCTGTGTTTTATCTATAAAAACAAGTACAAAAGCAGTCATCTCTGTTTCTCAGTAAATCTTTTAATTGACTTAACATGCTTCACACAAATTGCAATCTAAAATTATGTAGAAGGATTTTTTTTTATCTCATTTCCTCCTGATTGTAATTTAGAGAGCTTGCAACTTCGTCAGAGCATGTAATCTTGCCATCCTTAAAACAGATTTGTCTTTGTTATTCATGGCTGCAGAAGAGCTGGTCAAGATGATTTAAAAATACAGAGTACTGTCAATGATTTTCTTAGTGAATGACACTAGCATATTTACAGAGGAATAATATGGGATATAATGAATAAAGCAGGCATAAAAGTGAGATGATACATCCCATGGACAATGGACTGAGGAGAAAGCTATAATCTAAAAATCATGAAGAAACGTGTTAGTAACAATGAACCTTCCATGGCTGAATATGACAAGCACACCTATTATGGATTCTGGGTGCTGCTTTCTGTTCTCTGTTCCAAAAGGCACTTTTATCTATTTTTTAAAATATTTTAGAACATCTCCAGATTAAGTATTTGAGATAATAGCAAGCTGTCTGTAACCTATTATTGGAAGAGTCATGCTTCATAACTATCAAAAAGAAAAGAGACTTTTTTCTTTTTATTTTGGTTGTGGAAAAAATAAAGACAAACATTATCAGGAGAGCACCAGCCTAGATTTCTTCCCCCAGTGCTATTATTTCAGACAACATTCTACTTCTCTTAGCTAAGTGAAGAATTCCAAAATATTTATGTCCTTTTGGCAGTGAAGTGCACTGTTCCATTTATTAGCTGCATGTACTTAATATGCATGCCAGCTTCACAACAAATCCTGATGGATCCATAGTCTTAACATAGTATTATTTATTTAATAAATCAAATGACTGCTTTCCTAGGTTAAAATACAACCAATATCTTCAGTACCAAACTGAAGGCCATTAGAGTCTCAATAACCAGAAGCTGTTAAAAGAAACACTGTTAGAAATTACAGACATTTTCTTCAAAATTTTTAAAATTTTAGGAAAACAACTACAATCTAGGAAGAAAATATTACCAGCAAAATCAAGATTCCACAAATCTTATCAAATGTTGTCATAATTTTAATTTCAATGTGGTTTTATGAATGACTGTCTATTTTTCAGTCTCCGAGCACATGCATAGCACAGATAAAAATTAATCTGCATACTGAGAAATGCTAATGAGTACAGATGTACTCTATAGAACAAGCACTATATATCCTTCACTATGACATTTTCAGTCAAAAACCTGAATAAGTTTTATAACAACCCTTGAAGGTCAACAAACAAAGTCATGATCTAAGCTACAGAAGTAAAGGCAAGATTCAAGGCTATTACATCAGTTAAACTCTGCCAAAATCTTTTGGAGTTCCATTTGAGCACAACAGGTAGCCACAGTTGTCATAGAAATGTATAAGAAATGGTACATCCAGTATCAAGACTCGAATTTGCACCATAAAATAAAATTCCACCAAAGAATTTCTGAAAATACATTAGTTATACTGG
The DNA here is from genome assembly GCA_013389865.1 of Piaya cayana. Taxonomy (NCBI): domain Eukaryota; kingdom Metazoa; phylum Chordata; class Aves; order Cuculiformes; family Coccyzidae; genus Piaya; species Piaya cayana. The sequence goes on along the minus strand of WAAB01014807.1, from coordinate 54,450 downwards.
TGATGAGAGCAAAGACTGCATTTTAGTTTGCACACCTTTGGAGGATCATCTAAGGATTGAAGATGCAAGTACCTTTGAGGATCAGGTACACACCATTCATCTGAGAGAATCTACTGCTTGTGCAACAGCAGAGGTACTAGGGCCAGCCAAAACTAGACTTTGCCTTCCATCTCAACTTCTTAACTTGCACTTGCTACCACAACAACACCTCCAGGGAGATATTATCATGGTCTTTCAATATACAAAAGGGGCTTACAAGAAAGGCAGGGAGATATTTTTTACCAAGGCCCATAGCGGCAGAAGAAGGGGCAATGGTTTTAAAGTGAAAGAGGATCCATTTGGGTTGGACAAGAGAGAAACGTTTTTGTTATGATGAGGTTGGTGACATATTGGAAGAGATTGCTCAGTTGTAGATGCCCCATCATTGGAAGTGTTCAAGGTCAGGTTGTGTGGGCCTTTGAGCAACCTGATCAAGTGAAGGACATTTCTGACTACAGGAGGGAGGTTGAACTACAAGATCTTGGGAGTTGTGAAAGTTCTGTAGCTCTCTGCCCAGACACAGCAATTGGCATGGGTTGAACTCAGTTGACAATTATGTTAGGAAAGGGGGAAGATCAGAACATATTGCAGCAATAACTCATTAAACGGAACGAGAAATGAAACATACTTGAAAACCAACCCTATCTGAAAGAAATTTTAGTTGTGGCTCCAAGATCCTGGACAAGAAATGGAGAAGTGGCGCAAAAGCCCAGCTGCCAAGATAGCAGTTTAAGCCAAGTAGATAAGTGACAGATAAAGGAACAGTTGAAAGCCGAATTGGCCACTAAAGCAAGCTGTGAGCCTTCCCCAAATTCAAGGGACTCCTATAAATAAATTGCATGAAATCACCTCCTGCAATGAGAGCGCCCTGCCTCTGGCCAGCATGAGGAGGGGAAGGAAAATATTTGTTGAACATTTAGGGTAGAGGAACTCAGCATAACCAATCCCATCAAGCACCAAGCCCTCACAGGCACCAGTGCTCCATGCACCCTGTTACTCTCTTATCAAACAAGAGACATCTACTGCTGACACCGCAGTGGCTGGAGGCATGACCCAGCTAACTGGGCTGCAGGTATCAATTAGGCTTAATAGGAACTCATGGGAACACATGAATCCTATAAGAGATCCAATTAGGAGTAGACTATCAGGGGGCAGAGACTATAAAGTTCTCTGGGGGCATAACTGAGCTTTTGGTGTTGCTGCTGAAGAGGGACACCTTATCTGAGCTCTCTGGACTGATTGAACAATGAGAGGTGGTGAGCCTTCAAGAGTCCTTGAACAAAATGTAAGCTTTAAAGCTTCTTGGGATGGACATTAAGTTTTTCCAAATAATTAAAGCACTGAACTATGTGTAGAGACTGTAAAAGTAAGAGAAAAGAGATGGAAGAAAGAAGATTGAAACAAAGAAAACCCAAATCCCTTAGATTATATCTGTTATCTTTCAGATGAGAAAAGTTAATCCATTTGTTTCAAGATCCTGTAGAAGACAGGCCCCTAGAGGAATGAACTTCTTCAGTAAAGAGACTTGTGCAATAATTTTCTCTAGCCTGATGATATTGGTACATGTTATTAATAGTTGCATAACAAAAGTCTCACTATTTCTTTTTAGAGCTCTCTGCATTGTACGTGATTATTAGAAAAACAGAAAGTGAGTCTATATTGTGTAGAATTCCAAGCCACTAATTGAAAATGTATTATGAAAAGTAATGCATGGCTGAGATACTTTATTCAGTCCACTAACAGATTCAATGACATTTGCAGCAATAGCTCTCTATTATCTACATTGTATTACTTGGTAAATTTAGCAGAAAGAAGGGGACGGGAAAATATGAACACAAGAAATATGAAAATAATGAAACTTTAATGTAGCACAAAAAGTGTGACAGATGTAATACCACAAAGAGTCATTAAATACTTCCCAGTCCATCTCTTTTTATCTCTCTCATCCTCACGCTATCAATTATTCCTAATGTTTCTCATTGTCCCTGCTAGGCTTAAGGAAACAAAATTAATTTCTGGGTTTTGCTTGTTATCTCTCCATCTAAACTGGCTACTGACATTTCAAGATGTTGAACCACAAGATGCAAAATCTCTTTTAGTAGAGGAAAAGATAACTATTTTATGACATAAGCCACAACTCATTTCAGTATTTGTTTATAGTACTCAGATTTTTTAAAAAGGGCATGCCTAAACAATAACAATGGTTTCAATTCTTAGCTAACCTCCTTATCTTATATTTACTTCTTGGTTTTGGGCCCACAACATATTCCAGTAGAACTTAGATTAGTTTTTTTAGGATGGATCAATGAAGATGAAAGAGTGCCCTGAGCAGAACTCATTTGTCCTTGTCAGCTGTAGATAACCAACTAATATACTTAAAATAAAATTACACTGAAATAGCCTGATCTTATTAGGTTTATTTAAAGTAATCAGTGCTATTAAGTCTTTAAGACCTAATTTAAAGTTGCAATAGCCTACAAAGATGTACTGAATTCACATAAAGCAATATTTTGTATAGTAAACTGAAAATAAAAGGAAGATACTCATTCTGCAGTCAAAGAAAATGCCAAAGCTTAATTAATTATTACTTAATTCTACTCATTCTTCTCAGTTCAAATATTTCTAAAAAACATAACCTTTGGAAAAATGTACACTAACCAGTAAAACATTAGCATAGCCATTTTCACCATAGAAGTCCAGGCTATTCCAGGCCAATTTATTTATTTGAATATGCAGAGGAATGCATTGCATATTAGGTTATGTTAATGCAAGATTAGTGTTAATGTTATTTCTGCAATGAGAAAGAAGGGTTAATTTCTACAGCTTGGTCGACTCAGTTGTGGATATTAGGTCCTTGGTTTTATTTCCATTTAAAATATGCCCTTACAATAGCAATTAAAAGCAGATTCAAGCGTACATTACAAAATAATAGAAAACACTTCATTAGCTAATCTTAAAAAAAACCCCATTATAAACAAGTTAATATTTTTACATTTTCTTCACATTTAGATGCACATAACAGTGTTTTTTTATTACTTATATAATTAGAATAAATACATGTAGTGAATATTAAATTGCTGGCAAATATGAGTATATATAGAAAGTAAAACTTTCAGAAATATACAAGAATTTACTCCATTGGAAATTAACTGTGCCTGTGGCCTATCTGACCTAGAATGAGATTCTAGACATGATCACCAGTGTGGGTGAGCTCGTCGGTGACATCAAGATGAGAGTCAGCCTGGGCTCCAGTGATGACGCTTTAATAGGGATGCTACCCAGTTGTGTAGGGATGGGGTCAGCAATACCAAGGCACAGCAGGAGCTGAAGCTGGCAAGGGAAGCAAAGAATAACAAGAAAGGCTTCTATAGGTATGTCAACCACAACACGAATATCAAAGAAAGTGTATCCTTCCTAATGAACAAAATGGTGACCTCGTCTTGACAGAGAAGGAGGCTGAAGTACTCAAAAAATTTTTGCCTCAGCGATCACTGAAAACACTCCCTTCACTCCTACTCAGTCAATGGTTATTTAATCAACCAGATATTGAATATTTGCTAACGTATTTGTTCAGCCAGGGGGCATTGAGGATCTAAGAACTATGTTAGCTTGTTGGCTATGTGCTATCTTTTCATCTATGGGAAATCCAGTAAACAAGGATTAAAATGAAAAAGACACTCATTTCTGGTATCTGATCCTCTCTCTTAGAGTACTTTTCACACCTCCTTTGCACTGCTGGGAGCAGATGAAAGTTCTCAACTAAGAAACTTGTTTACTAGATAAATCTGATTAAGCTCACTTATTTTTCCATAGTTTCCTCTAGTCTGATTTATACCTCTTTTTACCTGTGTTCTTTAACAAAAGGAATTCTATAAATTCACTCCCAATCTCCAATGAATGTAAGTCCTAGCATTTAATCTCTTTGTTAGTCCATGTATTAAGGACATAAAGTTCACGCAAACCAGCTCTGTTTCCCTAGGTCTGTGAGTCCAATAGAACTTGAAAATACAGTTCCAGTGGTTTTGCTGTTGCCTCGAGAAATGAAAAGAACATTGAGTATTCCCTCAGCAAAGGCTACAGCCAGTTTGTTGGCACATTCTCCTGTGACTTAGCAAATGTGGGTTTCCTTCTACCTGGCAAGAAAAAAGAGGAGAACGAGATATTTTTTTGTCCTGGGCTGGTGAATTAAACACTTAGCTTAATTATAGCTCTCAAAGGAATACTGATTAAAAAGATTCTAGTGCTTTTTATTATACATACAGGGCAAGTATGTAAAAGCTGACTAATTCCCAATAAGCCAGAAGTAATTCCAAAGCAAAGATATAGTCAGTTGTGGAATTTCATTTTGAAAAATGAAAGTGACCACAAACCTGGAGAACCTTCAGGATTAAGCTGTAACTGAGCAGGAAAACTGATGATTGGGAGTGGTCGGCATGGATTTATGCAGGGAAAGTATGTCTGATGATCCTTTCATTTCTAAAATGAACTGTCTATCTTAATGGACAAGACAAGAGCAGGAGATGTTGTTTATGACACAGCCAGACTTCTGATTAGCTGAGGAGGACCTTGGGGTCCTGATGGACACAAAGTTCACCAGGAATCAGCAATGTACCCTCACAGCAAAGAAGGCAAACAGCTTCCTGGACTACATGAGGAAGAATGTTCCCCTTCCCTTTCCCCTCTACTCAGCAATGTTAATGAATTCTGAAGTTAGACATCCTTTTGGTTGATGCAGTCAAGCAGTGTGGAATTCAGTTTGATGTAACCATCCATAAGCTTAGGCTGAAGTTACCACACATCAATTCAAGGGTCTGAAGCTGAGCAGAAGCACAAAGAGTAAATTTCAGTCACACAAACAAAAGTTGCATCTCTATTAGCAAAGAAGGGATACGATAAAAGTGAACACTTAGAAAAAAACTACAGGTGCAGCTGCTGAAGGGTAGAGCAGCCACCCCTCTCCAGGAGACACATGCCCTACTCCGTATTGCTTCTTACAGGAACATTACATGAAAGCTGAGAACAGGGTTGTCATGGTTTGATTTTGGCCCCTTCAAAGTGGCCAGGTTGTGGCTGAGGAAAAACTACAAATCCCAGGTATTCCATGCAACATTTTCTACGTAAATAAGGGTGTAATGGGGGGTGGGACACACTTCCTTTTCCGGATCAGGCTCCATCTTGTCTCNTACAGCAGGGCTGGGGGAAGGGAGAGGGACTGCATACTGTGAGGGGTTTGGGGGAGAGTTTTGACTCAAACCATCACAAGGGTATATATGTCTTGCACCAAAGATTTCTTCTAGTTATTTTTTCTTCCTTTCTGATCTTCCTCTTTTGAATTTTTCTGTTGCTATGGATGTCTAGCGGCTTCTAACCTCTGCAAGCTCTACAGATTGCGTCAGTTCTCCATTTTCATCTCAGAAACTCACACAGAACGGTGTTTTATACCACAAAACAATGACCATCCATCACTGGATGGCTGGCATTTGCGGTATTTTATTAACTGGGAATGAACTAAGAAATGTGATATGAGAGATTTAGCACCAATTCCAGACAGATAACTAAAGAACAGAGATGACATACAAATACTAGTTTTCTCAGAGTTACAAATGATCAATAAATAAAATCAGCAAATGCAGCCATGTGGTAAAAACTGGTGAAAAAATTGCTGAGTACTATCTACCAGGTAGACTAGCCGGTTAGTGGTTTTACTCCTGAAATCTGAATTTTTAGGCAGAAAAATTTTCCCAGTCCTTTATACAAAAAGAGACATTTAAAACAAAACTACCAATATGGTTCATTAAAAATGAAATGTCAGAATGTTTAAAATACCACTATAAGTGTGGATAAGCATGAAATCCACTTATGAAGATACCAAACACTTGTATCATTTATTTTTCTCTTTGAAGGTGTTGGGAGCTAATGATTAGATTTAAAATTCAGATTCTAGAAAAAGTTGTACGCTTCTTTTTTTTGTAGGATACTAAGATAGCATTGGGAGTTTGGTTACAGCCTCGGCAAAGAACTAGGTTGCTTTGTGGTACCAAGAGCATGCTCTCAGGGCTAAATAGGAGCACCCTTTGGTCAGGTGCCAGCAGCAAGGAAGGCACCCATGGAGGAGTCCACCAGAAAATAAAGCAGAAACTTAACATTTCAAAGTTCAAGATAGGCAAAATGAGAAAAAGACACTTCCTAGTCAAAATATTATTAGAAGAAACTATTGAAGAGGACCTAAATGCTTATTATGACAGCTGTGAAAAGTAAAGTCCTTGCAAGTGCAGTAATGTTTGGGATAAATGCTAATGCACCAGAAGTTGGAAAACCAGGGAAAAAAAAACAGTCCAGAAGATTTGTACAGGGAAATAATCTAAAACAGATTGCAGTTGTTTGCAAATTTATGTTGGGGCATTAAGTGTTAGATATGAAGGGTAGCAGGCAAAATATAAAGTTTAAAAATGCAGATTCGTGTGAAAACTGGATTTAGAGAGAATGCTCTGTATGGTTTTATAAAAGAGAGAGACTTTTCAGTTTTCCATGTTCATAAGGAACTCATAAAAGTTATCTTGGTACAGAAAGAGTTAATTATTTTGGACCTTTTCTCTGCTTGACCCCTGGAGATTTCACCTGAGTTAGAAACCTGAATTAGGTAAAACATTTAATGCTTAGGTTTGTCCCATTCCAACTGTAAAATGTGCCAGTTAATAAGAAAGAGTAAAAAATGAGATTTTACATCAGCTCCTAAACATTAAAATTGTCAGAAGACAGATAACAATGTCAAAAGGTCTTAAGACTCAACAGAGAATAATCTCTATCACTAAGATTTCTGCTTAGGAAAACAGTTAAGCACAACCTTAAATCCATGCAAAAGGTTTGGTGCAAAAAATTCTGGATTTTGTCCACGATTGTGTGTATACTCTGGGCACACCTTGAGCTGATGACTGTTACCAAAAATTAAAAGGACCATTGTAAATTCCTCTGGTAATTCAATGGGTTTGAATCAGCCAAACTCTGTGAATTAATATTATATTTTCTGGTCTTTTTCCCCACTGCTTAACTTTTTACATCAAGTATTTAATCTAAAATGTCTACCAGTATAAATAATAATATTGTGCAGCAAACTGACTGATGTGTAATACTAGTTTTTAATCATTATTTGTGTTTCTTCGAGGGCAACTTCTGTATGGGTACAGTGTCGTGTGCTATTAAACTGTGCATTAGATAGATCAACATCCTAAGATTTTCATTACTTGTAACTCAAACACTGTTTTAGTGTTTCTGAGTATGTATTTTATACTAAATAACATGATTTTCTAAACAATAAAAAAGTGCAGTAAATCTCAGTTTAAATATAATAAAAACTAGATACCCTAGGAATCCTGAAAAAAAAGAACTTCTGGGGGTATGAGTTGTTTTCCAAAAGTCCCCTGATTGCACAAACCTAGGAGTTGCTGTGTTAAGTTTTAAAATATACTTTAATCCTTGTCCAGTGTAAGATGCAAGAAAAAACGTGCCGTTTATTTGAAGATCTACAACTTCAGCTGTATATAAATCAACAGTGGGCAGGCTAGTGTGCTAGCAAGAGACACTGAGATACTAAAGCCAAGATGTTAAAAATACCTCAGCACTAAGGGCAAGATCCACTTTCCCTAATTTGTAGTTGTTCTGTGAACCAGTCTCTATTCACAGTAAATTCCAAAGTTCTCTGTGCATCCAGTGAGGAGGGAGGTATCTTTCATAGTCGTCTGAGCAATGTCTGACTGCAGGTCTTCTTTGGAAATTAAGGAATATTTTTAACCGCACTGCATCTCATTGTTAATCTTTGTATAGATGTTTCAATCCGAGTCTGAGAGACGGCAAACATCAGAAGGACAGCAAAATATTTTTCCATGTTTTCAAAGCACACAACATGATGACTAATGCCAGCTAAAAAGATAAGTAAAACCATACTGAGATTTCACAGGCAATCAGAACAAGACCTTTTTAGAATCAGAGGAGATCTTACTGCACACGATAAGGGCATTTATTTGAACTGACCAAAAGGAGTGTAAGTACGACCTCATCTGAAATGACTTTGGCTGTTTGGTTTACTCCTACAAGGTGCATGAGTGGCAATGTAGCCACTAGGAAAATAGTATATTTTAGTATATATAGTAATAGAAAGAGAGGAAGGGGAGGGAGGGAGGAAAAACAACTACAGGGGGCAAAAACTACCCTAGGATTCAAACTGGATTTGCCCTTCTTACTCAGGGCATGTTTCTGCTGGAAGTTTTTGCATATGGAAGAATTTGACGAGCATAAAAAATGAGGAAAGAATTCAGAAATCGCTGTGTTAAATACAAACTGACAGCATCTCTCAGATGGCAGGTTTGAATTAACCTTTAGTCCCTTATAAAAATGCAGCGTGGGATTCATGCTCTTCTGAAACAAAATGTTTACAGATATAGAGATATGATTTCATCCACCATCAGAGTAAGAGGATAGAGTATAACTTGCATAACAACTATGACTGAAAAGTACTCATCCTGGTCCCTGAATGGGTTTGGTGTTTGTAGTAAACTCACAGTTAACTGGCTGTCAAGCACATTTGCAAATGACAGGGAGAAGTTGCTGAACAGAAAGCTAAGGTGTGTACCAAGTAAATTTTTCCATTGTTAACAATTCTATTTACTCCTGCATCCTCATTACTGTCAATAATTTTTGTTACATTCTGAGGCCTGAAAATTCTGCACTGACTTCTGTTGAAAAGAGAAGGTAATTTTTGGCAGCTGCAGCTATACACTGTAGGGAAAACCTGACAAGAAGCCTGAAAGTCTGGGAGATACTTAGAAACTTCAGAGGATGTGAAACCCTTTTACTCCCTTTCTGTATGTGTGTATGTCATCCACTAAAACTGTAGTAACTGCTTTGAGTGAAACACTGTCAGCTCAGCAAATCCATATTGAATCTAAGGAAGGAGTCTAAGAAATGTGGTCTGGATTTCATCCAAATTTCTCCAGGTTTCATAATCCTAATGCAATTTACCAAATCCACCACTGAGGCACAACGATCTGCATGGTATAGTACATGGTCTCTAGCCCTAATATCATTAATCTAGTAGGATTCAAGTCTGTGACTGGTGCAGGTGCAGTAGTTGGAACGGCTCAGGAGCAGAGAACATGCCAGATCTTTTTGACCATGATAAGTTGCCCAAATTAAAAAAAAAAAAAAAAGTAGAAGACAAATCTTGCTTGCATTAATTTATTAACAAATGCATATGAGCCTAATCTATCTAGTGAACACTGAAATAAAAGCAGCTGCAGAGTCAGATATTCTGCATCTTAGATACTTATGTTAGAAGAAATGTTTGTTCTCTCTTCTGACTGTATAGGAAGATGTAGACATGTCAGACTGCAATATCTATCTTGTGATATAAGTAAAATTAACGCTACTTCTGGGTACACTATTTGGTGTCTAGAAACACTTGTTCTAATGAAAGCTTGGCTCCCACCTCTTGAAATGGCTTTTGGATTAAGTTGTAAGATCCACAGAACAGTAATGCCACATATTTGAAATCCTGAGGATACCCCACCAAAGAACTCGCCTACTAAAATGCTCAGCAGTGAAGTTTACATCTGTCAGTATTGGTCACTTACCTGAGAAAGGATCAATGGGATCAGTGGCATTGTTTTAGGATTATTTGGGCCAGAATAGGGTATTGAAAACTGAGATTTTTTGCAGGGAACAAACTGTCCATTGTAGTCAATTCTAATAATGGGCCCTATTGTGTCACAGTTTAACCCCTGCCCAGCTAGTTTTGGCAGCTAAAACTCAGCAGCTGGACTCCTAATTCCCTTACCCTCACCTCTAGGGAAACGGTAAAGGGAAATGAGAGGAAAAAAGACTTGCAGGTTGAAATTAAAACTAAATCAGCTTCAATGAAATAAAAACAACAAAATACTATTAATAAGAGAATAATAAAAAAAATATATTCCAATACATGAAATTGCTCTCCTATCCCAACCCTCAATGACTATACATCACCTTAGATGCTGTAGAGCACAGGGGAAGAGTCACCAGTGGGAGGGAGCTGGACTCAGGAACAGGATTCAGAAATGCACAGATCTGGGATCGAGGGCAAACAGACAGATGAGGTCCTTACAAGACGTGGGCCATCAAAGGAAAGAGACTCAACCCTCGTAAACCCTCCTGATGTACACCAAATATGACATATATGGGATGGGATGCTCTGTCAGTCTTTTCAGGGTCAACTCTTCTGTCTGCTCGTCCTTACATGTGCAACCTTTTTTTTTCCTCTTTGACTACAGCATCCACCACCTTGAGGGTGGCCCTTGTTACCATAGGAATAAGCGTAAGCAATGGCCTTTCTGCATATCAGTGTTCCATGTTATCACTTCTAGAGGCAAATACTGTCTGAAAAACATGCAGTGAACTTTCAGAAAATGAAGTTACTTAGATGAGATGTAGCTAAAGTTGGAAAACTAATTCTACTTTAGCTGAAACCATAACAAACTACAAATGCAATCATCAAGCACTAGGGGGAAAAAAAAGCTCTCTAGTACATCTCTTCTGCCTCTCTTACCATCTGTGTCCATCAAAACAGTGTGATGTGGTTTAAAAAAATGAATATATGTTTTCATAACACTTAGAGGTTTCCTCAGATAAATTTGCATAGTGATTAAGATAGAGAGGCTCAGGAACCCAAACAAAACCAGATCACCAGCCAGCGGCAGGCAATGGTTCACTGACTTCACTAGAATTGGTTGGTTGTCAGTAGCTGAGATACAGAATTTTATTCCATTTATTTTTCTTGTATTAATGCAAGATTAGCATGGGAATACTCTACAAGCTGCATAAGCAATTCTTGCCCATTCTTACTGTGGTTGGTTACCTTTGGCCAGCAGACAGCTTTCCACACCATTCCTCACTTACTCACTCCCTCCTCTTTCAACAGAATGCAGGGAGAGAAGAGATGGAAAATCCGTGGGTCAAGATAAAGACAGGGAGATTGTTTATCAATTTATCATGGCCAAAATAGAATTCATTTGTGGAAAATCAATGTATTGCCAAATAAGACAGATTTGTGTAGTGTGAAACAAAGACATATATTAAAACACCTTCTCCCTCCTTCTCTGACCCTGTTGTTCACACTACTGTTTTTCAGAATTTTTAATTCCCTCGCTGCATGCCAGTGAGGCATTTTCTGCTCATTCTTAGATAGATTCTCACACAGGTGCCACCATCTCAGTTGCTGGGCTCAGCTGGGCTGTGCAGTGGTCCACTAAGGCTGTCTGGGACTGGTTGTGGCTGGCATGGGGCAGCCCCTGGTCTCTTCTCACAAGGGTCACCTCTGCAGTCCTTGCACCTACAGACAATGCAACTATGGACAAAGTTTTCTTTCCTTTTGATATTAGGTCCATTATATAGTTAGTTTGCCTTGTCTTCATTTAACTGACCGGTGTTCTTCTAAGAGAGAAGTCAGAGGTTCCATCCATTCAGACTTTAAAGAACATGTAGTTTTCTAAGATGTCCTACAGAGATGATCAGGGACCTAGACCATATGGCCTTTGAAGAGATGTGAAGTGACATCAGCTTATTTAGTCTTGTAAAGAGAAAATCAAGGGGTGATCTGACCCCTGCCTGCAAGTATTTGAAAAGCAGTACAAAACATAAAAGTCAACATCTACTCAGTACTCTACAGTGATCTGGACATAAATCTGTGGCTTGTAAGGTACAATTTGAACACAGGAAAGCAAATTTTCACAGTGAGGGTAGTACTGCATTAAAACATGTCACCCAGAGGCTGTGAAATCACTTAGTGAAAGCATTAAATTCATTACTTGGCTAAACAAAGCCAAAGCTGGCCTGATTTTGTTGATAGATCCACCTCATGAGGGAGGCTGGACTACTTGATATACAGAGGTGCCTTCCAGCAAACATTCATATAACTTCTGTGTTTTTAATTTTTAACTCCTACGTTGATTGAAATAATCAGCATTGGATCACACAGATCCATTACTACATTCAAAGACTGAGCACAAAACCCCAATGATTTTTGCTTAGTCCCGTCATTCAAGTAGACATCTACCTGCTCTCCACTGCACAACCATCACTAGCTTGATTTTTAAAATACGTTAATTTCAGAAAGACTGCAGAAAATTTTTATGCATGGATGAAAAGGCTTTTTTAAGAGTTATTCCATAGTTCTTACTATTAAATATATCTCTGAAGTATTTATACTGTGAAGATCTTCCTGAGAAGGCAAGATGTGAGATTGCTGATAGCAACTATCCATATACCAAATATTCCACCTCCAATGAACAGTTATTCCTCAACAAATCTTCTGTATCTCTTCTCATAAACCTCACAGTTGAACTATGAGCAATGCTTCTCACTTGCTTTGCTGTCATCTGCACTATATGACATTTAAGACAGCAAGTATGATTTTTTCAGACTATAACAATAAAATAAATATATATTCCATACTGTTCGGCATCTAATCTTGATTTGAAAATAATAGTTATTTTAACTTCTCTTTAAAAAGGAGTGAAATCTCACTTAGCAGGCAGAGATTATATAAACAGGTCTGCTAAATTTAAAAAAAAATATCCACAAAACATGCTGGGAAAATCAATACTAAAAGATTATTTCCACTATTTTTTGTGAATTTTGTCTGCTGTAATACTTTCATTGGCAAGTCTCAGGTGTATGGTTGTCTACAGCACTTGAGAAACTGCTTTGTAGAGTATAAAAGTTACAAATCTTCCATTCTGTCACATTGGAATAAACTGAACACCTTTGAAGTTGTTATGACTTCCTTTTGCAAACTCTTTGAGATCTACAGATGAAAAGTACTGTGTGATACTAGATAGATAGATAATATCACCTATTTCTTTATACACTTAGGGATAACTGTCATTTACTTCCATCTCTTTCTCACATCAAAAAATGTTTAAATTCCAGATTTGCTAAATATTCGGAACTTGTTTCCATCTTCATCATTGAAAGTCACTCTTTCTTTCAGGGCAAAATGCTGGGGAATTTCCAGAGCCGTGTTCTGAAATGGACAGTTTAAACATCTAATTGTATTTTGATATTGTTTCTGTAGAACTTCTTTCTATATATAAATTTATGCAGAGATTTTTTTTTTTTTGTAAACTGATTCATTTTTAACAGCAGCTTCTTTATGGTTACCTGCCTGTAATATTCTCCCAATAATATGCCTCTGAAAGCTGTGTCACTTAATAGTACAGGCTGGCTAGAATTGGACCGGTTGGAGAAAGGAGAGTCTATGTAGTGTCCCAAGCATGCTCTGCCTACATGTCAAACAACAAAATGTAGATAGACACTCTTATGCAAAGCCAATGCAGTTTTATTATCTTTGACTCAGTACAGCACTAATTTCCAATTAAGTTATACCTCTCTTGATTGAAGCAGGGTAATATCCTGTTGTTCTGGAAAATGATCAAAGCAAGTTTGTGATAGTTGTACGCAATAATCCTTGTTGGTATACCCTGAATGCAATTTTTCAAAAACTACCATGAGAGAGCAAAGAGTTGACTTCCCAGTTTGCAAGACCAAACTTATTAGACAGGAAAAATGACAGTTGCCCCCTACTCTTCAGCTATCAGCAGCATCAACTACTAACTGGTCAGTAGTGGACTAACCAGAGCATAGTTTTCCAGCAATTCTTTCTGCAACATGAGGTTTTGGCAAGTCATTTTCAGTTCTCTTACCCTAAAGAAAGAAAACATCTCTAAATTCCTACTGCTCTGCAGAGTGTATGTAGCAGTACCCAACATATGAGTAAGCTGCAGCATTCTGCTTAGCCTCCAGTTTTGGAGCATAAGGCTTTCACTGAATTTTATGGAAATGTCATTGCTAAAGAGAATTACATTAGGAAAATTGATGTTTCTAAAATTGTTTGCAGAGTGGCAAATAGCAAACAAGAAAATGTTCTGTCTACATTTTGCATATGGTACACCGTATTTCCAAAAGAAGGATTATGAGACCCCTTACAATTTTCTTATGAAAAAATAATGGAACCTTTAATAAACCATAAATGTAAGATTGGGATTATTTTCCTGAAAAAAACTTCAGATGTCTTGGCATTATTCTAAAATTTTCTGGGGAACAAAGACAAATATTCAACTAGTTCTGCCATGCATTATTTAGTAGAGAAAAGGAAATCTGTTTGTGGGAAATTAAGCTTCAATTTAGAAATTAAAATCAGGTGAGGCAATTCAATTGCCTAAAGCCTGAAAAATGCTGCAATAAATGTAAACAACTACTGGTAAATTAGTTTAAACGCTATCAATGTGATTTTTCTATCATGCAGACTAGGTAGGACATCTGCTTTTGAATGCCGTACCGATGTCTGTCTAGAATTTCAAGCCAGTAGCGATCTGAATTTTATTATTCAAGACATCAGATGACAAGAGGTAATTTTTTTAATACTATGATCCCTTTTACCATGACCACTGTGCAACTTGTTGTGTGATGCATCTTGAGCCTTCAGGTATTTCCACATCATGTATATATACACCTAAGACGTAAGTCATGCAGGAAGTAAAGTAAGTTGAAAGGCAAACCCTGTGCAAATTCAAAGAGAGATAAGCTGGTGATGAATACATCTAAATTAGGAAATAATAAAAGAAATCAATAACTAAGGAACTCTTGTTCTCCTTTGTTCACACAGCGCCCGGGTGAATGTACATTTTAGTCTGTTTAGACAATAAAATATTAGAGCCTGTGGAGATTGGCTTTAAAACTACATCTGGCAGTAAATACCAAATGGGGATCAGGGAACTGTATGAGCTGACAGGCATCACAAGTGTATGAGAAAATAACTAAGTGAAATTCTGGCTTTGCATCAGTGTGTTTCAATAGCCAAAAAGAGAAGTTCTGTGGCAGTCTTCCTCTTGAACCAGTGAGGTCACAATAAATTTAATATTAATTGTCATCTTGATAAAATCACATAGTATACAAGTTGTGGATAAGAAACTGAGACAATAAGAGGGAGACACAGCCTGACACACACAAGAAGTTGGACATCTCAGTCTGGACCTACACAGCACAGTGGGAGTTCAGAAAAATACCTGAAGAAATAGAAGCACATAGTATGGGAAAGAACCACTTCTGTGTTTGGGCCCCAAAAGTAGCAGATCTGTGGAAGGGACTCCCCACCTATGTCTGTACTGAGAATGGAAACAGCCCAGAGCCACTCTCTAGCTTTTGAGCCAAGCAGTAAACCACAAATTACATCCACACAGCTAGACCCTGTTATCCACCAGAACATGGTAGCTTTGCTCAGACTCCCTGTTGAGAATGCTCTGTCACCCATGCAAAGCTCAGATACGCTTTGGGGTTTATCTGGAAGACTGCTTGCTGGCCCTAGGCCAGAACCACGCCAGGCATTGCATGCTGAAAAAAAATGAGTTTGTGTGCTTGGTCCCTAACACTTCTCTGCTTAGTATTATAGATGCTGTCACTGGGACTAATTAAGCTAGGCACTACACTATTGTTACAGCAGTAACACTCATCTCAGAAGTTCCGATGAATTAAGAAAAGCATTGTAACTCTTATCATTCTGACAGACTTTCTGGACATATTATTTGTATTTAGAAACCATACTTTTCAAATCATAAACTACTTTTCCTATTAGCTAGTGTGGGGACTGGTTTTGATAATTAAATCATAGACTAGAATCATAGAATCACTAGGTTGGGAAAGACCCACCAGATCATCAAGTCCAGCCACTAAACCATGCCCCTGAGCACCTCATCCACCCATCCTTTAAACCCCTCCAGGGACAGTGACTCAACCACCTCCCTGGGCAGCCCGTTCCAGTGCTCAATGACCCTTTCCATGAAAAAATTTTTCCTGATACAATAAGCCAAACATTTTTGGTTTCTTTTATTATCATCTCTGGTTTTATTTCTGATACCTTTGCATCTTAGTATTCAGGGGAAAGAAGTGTTGAGTGGAGAAAACTGTCTGTAGTTTTTATTCAGTTAGAATTTACTTCACAGAAACATTCACTGCTTCATTTCTGGACTGTAGATATCCCAAAATGAAAGCTATGCAGTTATAGCAAGCCTCGGGAAGAGTGCAAGAGAATGCTATGGATTGTCTCCACAGGTACGAAATAGACTCTGAACATCGAGAGAAGATTTCAGGTATCCTCCATCTGAGCATTTAAA
>WAAB01014807.1:4718-31405 GCA_013389865.1 Piaya cayana | reverse complement strand
TAAACTCTCAGGGCTGTGATCGGCCCACATTACTGCCACCAGAGGAGCACCTGGCAAGCCCAAGCCCAACACTTAGCAGTAACCTCATGTCTGTCATAAAACCCATAGGAAATTTCACTCTGCATGCTCACAGGAATGATTAAATGCCATCCCTTCAACAGCAGGCCCCCTTGCAGAGCAGAGTTGACTGGCATCCAAACACGCAGCAAATTGAACTAACTTAGTTCAAAGACCAACACTCCTGGCAGAGCCTCATGAACAGAAATGTGTTTGAGCAGCTTGTTGTACTGACCAGATTTCAGATAGCTCCTGGTACCTGCAGGGAAACAAAGGCAGCCTGTTTTCAGTAAACTCTGTGTCACCTGTCCCAGCCAGTTNGAGTTGACTGGCATCCAAACACGCAGCAAATTGAACTAACTTAGTTCAAAGACCAACACTCCTGGCAGAGCCTCATGAACAGAAATGTGTTTGAGCAGCTTGTTGTACTGACCAGATTTCAGATAGCTCCTGGTACCTGCAGGGAAACAAAGGCAGCCTGTTTTCAGTAAACTCTGTGTCACCTGTCCCAGCCAGTTGACTCTGTGATACTATCCCTCCCACGTGAGAGTCTTCCCTGTGAAAGCCAGTAAGAGGATTATGTAACATGTTGGACCTCCTACATCCTAGAGTACAAAACAAAGTCAAGCTCTACCACCGAGGAGATGAGTATAAAATCACTTGCCATCATGTTCGATGTAGAAATCTCAGAAGTTGATAGTACATCTGGGCAAATACAGGAGATTTTCTTTCTATTGGCACCTATCCTTTTCTTATTTTACAGGTTGGTCTGGAAGTACTTGGCGCTCAAATTCTCCTGTCTATATCACATTATAGAATTCATTCTGATTCTGTTCTCAATTTGCTGTAAAACCTTTTGTGCTACAGTCTTACTGTGCCACCAGGCTTGACGCCTGTTACCCCAGTGTAAGCTGCAGGTTCCCTCAGCCAGCAGGTACCAGTGTGTCCGGTCAGCTTCTGGAGCTGTTTTGTTATTCTAAAAGGTGGCTATGGGGCACTCCTTGGACTTCTGAGTGTCCAACACCACTGAATATTCAGAAGGAAGTCAATGTGCCCTTTTTAACCTCCAGAAACTCCATGGGATATGTATATTCACAGTACAAAACCCCTACAAAACTGTAAATGAAAGAAGATTAAAAGGGGTGAATTTAAGGGTACAGGCTGACATTCCAATGTGTTCAATGTCAGATTGCAGTCATGTCCTGACATATCAGTAAGAACAGCAGAGCACTGAAAGCCTTTGTGAAAAATATTGCTCAGTTCTGTATCTAATAATATATGTTTTAAAAAATGATCATAACTATTGTATATACTATTAGTGATTTTTCTCTCTCTGTTTAAGGTACAGGCAATCCAGGGTTATAATTTTTTGGAGCCTGAGAACTGTTACTCAAGGTGTATAATGGGAAAGCTCCAGGGCAGCTGCTCTGGAATATCAAGAGAGTTCACCACAGGGACAATGCTGTTTTCCAAAATAAATATATTGCTCTGCACTGGGCGGAGTGCAGCAGGAGAGAGAAGGAGAATGTAGGGATTTTTCAGCATGTCAGTAAGAAAGGTTCAACAATAGACAGAATATTAAAATAGCTTCTTTAAGCAAATAAAATAAAAAAGAGGGCTATAGATAAAAGAGTGAACCTCATGTCCCTTCAAACGCTGGGAACCTTTTCATGGTTGGGATCTGCACATTCTTCACTGAAAAATTCTTCACTGAAAAAATCTTCACTGAAAGGGTCATTAGGCACTGGAACAGTCTGCCCAGGGAGGTGGTTGACTCACCTTCCCTGGAGGTGTTTAAGGTGCAGGTGGATGAGGTACAGAGGGACATGGCTTAGAGATTGGTGGGTATGGTTGGACTCACTGATCTAGTGGGTCTCTTCCAACCTGGTGATTCTATGATTCCATGATTCTATGACATGCCATGGAAAAGTCCATCTGTGGTCCATTTGATGATGTGTTAAATCAGGGTTCCCAGCACCTGAAAGGATATAAGATTTACTCGTTATCTACATTCCTCTTTTTATTCTATCTTCCTTGAAGCAGCTATTTTAATATATGCCTATCTCTCCCTAGACCTTGTTTTCCCTCCACACCACCTTCCACCCTCTGTGCAGAACTTGTATCTAGACAACAGTTACTAATGAGTAGCCACGGTGCTTTAAATTCTTACCCTACCTTAATGATTTCCCTGTGCAAAAAGACCCTTCTCACTAACACACTTAGCACACAGTTAGAGGATGTTGCTTGCAACCAAGCAGAAACGTCTGGAACCAATTTGAGAAACTTTAATTCCTGGGCCTGCTGGAGCCAAAACTGCTCTTTATCCATTTCCAGGGTGGTGATCTTGCTTTTATCATCCCAATTATCCACCACACAAATGGAGAGGTCTTAGGTGAAGTCTCGAGGGTTGCTCATGCCTCAGTCTGGTGTGTAACCTTTCTTCTGTAAACACAAAAATAGATGATGATAGACCTGGCAAGATACAGGGACTAATTGCTGAAATAATTCCTATTTAAAACTGGGAAGAGTTTTGCTAGGTTTTTAATAATATTCAAAAAATATCTTTTGTCCCTGTTTAATGCATCAATACTGCCTCTGCCTCACACATTTTCTGTAAAATAAAGCTGTGAGATGCACAAAGCTATCAGCAAATGTTTGTAGCTGAATTTTCTCCACCTCTCCTTTCCTAATTATTTGCCATTTAAGAATTCAGTCAAAAGACTTTAAAAGTTTACTATGATAAGGCAAAGACGGCTGAAACAGAACATAGGTTCAGCAATAAACTACTGCCTCTGAGTTTTTGAGAGATGCAACAAATTGCCTTAAAAAAAATTACAAGCAATACTGTTAAAGTTGAAACATCTGGAAAAGGATTTATACTGCTTACTGCCATGAATAGTCTCTAATTATACTGAGCATCTTTACACCAAGAAACAGGGTTTATCAGCACCAGATGCTGAGCTGCAATCAAAAGCACACAGTGAATTCTAGCTCCAAGAAGTTAAAGATGCATTGAAAAGTTGAAATGAAGTATACAATTGGAAACATTTATCGGTGATTCTGTCCCAATATGAGACAAGCAATTGTCTGAAATCACTGGAAGCTGGTCTGTTGGCTATTCAAAGAAGAGTTGATTAGACTTGCATAAAATTTTTTTAACAAGTTAAGCTTTCTGACTTCAAACCAATGGGGATGCATGCTGTATGATCAAGAGGCACATTGACTAAGTATATTCAAAATCTGTCATTATATCTTGACATAGTCCAGCTTTTGAACAATTCAGACTTGATTTTCCGTTCTGAGTGGAAGACAACGAGATGACTGGAGTGCCTGGGACCATTTTTTGATGTTCTTTTTTATAATCCAGCATGAAGCAGAGAAATCTCAGCAAAAAAAACTGGACCCAGAGCTGCATGGCTTCTCAAATCTTTTGTCGGGCCTTGTTAGCAGAAAGACTCCAACTGTATCCTCACATGTCTCTCACAAAAGTGTTGTCTAGAGTGTAAAATCATTGCACTCCCTTTTTACACTCAAACATAGACTTCCCTAATCACCATATCCATTTTGTGTGTCCCTTTTCTGCTGTTAGAAAGTTCTACGACATGATGAAGGGCAGCATTATTGCAATTCATGTGCCAATTGAAAGCATTAATCTAAAAACAGTTCCTTCATAACATATCACCTTTTAAGATTAAAAGGTGGCCTTCTGTCATCACTAGAGAAACTTTCTTGTAACAGGAAGACAGAGATAACTTCTGGGACAACATTAACTGAGTGTACCTGTCTCTTGACTTAGAAAAATCTATTCTCTTTGCTTAAATATCAAAGAGCAAGGTCTATATGGACAGTGGAAATGAGGGCACCCTCAGCAAGTTTGCCGATGACACCAAGCTGTGTGGCAAAGTTGACGCATTGGGTAGGAGGAACGTCATCCAGAGGGACCTTGACAAGCTTGAGAGATGGGCCTGTGCAAACTTCATGAAGTTCAACAAGGCCAAGTGCAAGGTCCTGCACTTGGGTCACGGCAATCTCAACACAAATACAGGCTGGATGGAGAACGGATTGAGAGTAGCCCTGAGGAGAAGGACTTGGGGTGCTGGTGGATGAAAAACTTAATCTAGTGGGAGGTTACTCTGCCTGGGGCAGGAAGATTGTCTCTAGATGATCTTTATGCTCTCTTCCAACTCAAACAATTCTATGACTGGAGATTACCCAATATTTTTCATCATTTAACAGGAAAAGAGATGGATATATCACCAAGGATTATTATTTAAAAGATGTTTAAGCGTCTACATTTTTAAAAACATAAAAAAGAAGGGTTACCTGTGCTGTCAGAAAGCTTCCACTTCTGCCTAGCCAGTTGATGGAGAGGCCTCCTAGTGTGCAACATCGCAGCTGTAATGTCTTCTTCAAGCTAAGTGAATTGAAACAGAAAAAAAAGAGAGCTTGAAACAAATGCTCAGGGAGCCATCCATTGGCGAGAAGATCTTTCCTTCCTTCTGACTCTGTCCAGATACAACCAAACCCATCTTCTGGCTATGCAGAGCGGGGATGTTCTGGAAAAGGGGCTCTTGGCTGGTGTCTGTAGGTCCCAGTTCAGTACTAAAGTTACCTATCACTTTCTCCAAATGCCTTGCAAGTGCTCCCCCTCCTAGAACAACAAACAGAAAAGAGCCCTTATAAAAGCACCATGAAAAGCCAAATAATAAATCGATGTTCTTTCAGTCTGAAATTAAAATCTGTGTCAATTGTAATGGCAGAAATATACGTTTTAAATTGGACTGCAATTGCTTTCAGCAAAAAGACATTTGAAAGCATCATGAGCAGATTGAAGATTCAAAAAAAATAGCAGCTGACAACATCAGTAATCTCTAGAGTGTTGCAGAGAACAACAAAAAAAAGCCTTTCCCATTGAATTTCACCAGCAGAAATCCACCGTAGCCTGGAGTGACTAGATACGTGCAAAGCACAGTTTTTTAAATGAGCTTATACAACTTGAGTAGGTCAAAATACAAACATAAAAAAGACGGATATTTCAAAGAATATGGAAGCAAACCAGTGCTACTAAATGCAGCCTGAATTATAAAGTCACAAAATTTTGCCTTGCCAGGATTCAGCTCCACAAGTACTTAATCAGTCACCCTTAACAATAGGACAAGGCTGCAAACTGCTTTGCTTACTCACTGGAGTATGTTGCTAACATTATCCCGTAATGACACAACATTCTATAGATGAATTTTGCTGCAAAAGCAATTTCTCTCATTTTCACCTTAAAAAAACCTACACGGCAATTAACCTCACAGCAGTTTCATTTGGCAAAGTAATACAGTGCATAGAATAAAATATTCTTTAACAATTGACTGTGGAAACTATAGTTAGCTTTGTTCAGTGAATGTAGTAGCTAACAACTGTAAGAATAGACAGGGCATGGTTCTTGGCAAGAATAAAATATTTGATTGTGTTTGAGAGTGAATAAGTGTATTAAAACTGCAAAAAGCCCGCTACAAAAAGAGAATTTCTGGAGATATAAAGACTACTTTGTATGAAATTTTGACCAAAAATACATAATGCTGCTGAGAATGAGATCACTGATTTCTCCAAGCCCAGGTAATGTATTTCTTCTAAAGATTTACAAAGGACAGCAAATAGTTTCTTTTCAGTGAGGACTTAAACTGGAAGGAAACAAAGCCACGTTACAAATAATGAAACTTGAGAGCAAACTGTGATGACACATGATAGAGTATCGAATGAGATCTCTGATAACTGCATTGAATCAAGACTTTTGTTTCCATGTTAAGGTTCTAGTCTTATCCTTTTCCACTGTATGCCAAAAGTCCCCTTAATTACAATTTGTGATTCCTTAAAACAAAAACAGTCTCATTGTGAATGTGATGTAGTGTATTCTCTTTGTCTCTAATCTTTCTTTACATGTATTGAAATTTGTTAAATAATTTTTCTGCCTGAAGGAGAGCTTGCAGCTAGTGGAGCTCCTGCCTAAGGCTTCAGCTTCCATGTTAAATGTCTGCAAAACTTTTACGCAGAAAAGAAAACAAAGACAACAGCAATATTTTTTTCCCAAGCTGTATTTTTCCACTGTGTAGAACACCTTTCATAATTATTCTACCCATGCAGCCTGGCTTATGCTGGAAAACAAACCAGAAGCATAAAATTGGTACGTCCTTTCCAAAAAGAATTGTTAGGAACCAGCATCTGAGAACTCCGGAATGCAGAAACGTATTTCATTAGGAGGATAAAAACATACTTTTAAGATTGTTGTCTCTTTTCTCCTAACTGATCAGATTTTCGAAAATATGAGTGTGAATCCAAGGTCAAGCTTTCTTTGAGGCTTCAGTCCACTAGTAACTATGGTCCAGATTCAGACTTCGTAAAAGATAAAATGGTCAGGATTCTTTTTGACCTTAATTGTAGATACCTGGTATCAGTGCCTATAGGCACTCTCAGTGTAAACCCTCCTTTGTAGTCCATGAAATTCAGCTAGAATACTTACTCTCAGAAATAATCTACAGTCTTTTAAGGGCTATAAGCAGCCAGGACATCTGACACTTTCAAAAGAAAACTAAGATGTCTTAACAATGGCTGAATGGAGGAATGATTTGTATTTTTAATGTATCCATTACCTTTTCTAAATTATCATCAGTTACTATTCTATGGGTAAAAAAAAAGGAAAAAGAAAAAAAAAGAACAAAACACAAGAACTACTTTTTTTTTAGAACAAATATTTAAAGAAGAATAAAAAGACTAGGAACTAGGCAGTCAGCTGTAGCCTGATGCTTTTATAGCTCACTACCAAGAGAAAGCTGCTGCTACACTGATAAAGGATCCCCAGAGTTGTTTGGGTGGTCTTCCTAACATCACCTAAACCCAGTATAATAAATCAACAGCAGAGCCATGAAGAGTCCAGGCAATGGGAAGCATTATGTTTCTAAGCAGTAACACTTCAACTTCATCCAGCTGAGAGCAGAGCTGCACAAAAGTGAGCTTCACTCCACCCACAGGATAGTACTATAATTTTGCCCTAATAGAGCGGAATTACTCCAAAAGGAATTAGTTTTAAGAGGTCTGTCTACTGGCAACTAACATAAGAATCAGCAAGGCAAGCTTCCCATCCAGGAGGCACAAACATATTTCACAGTGGCAACTCTGATAGAAATTAACAACTGGACATCAAAGGAGAATTTCCAAGTGCTGAGATGAGATGAGATCATAATTTCTGCTTTGATTTGACCGGGAGGCACTGCAGCCTTTTCTAATGAAATAACAACACACACACGAAAAAGCACACTGAGATTTATTTCTTTGTCAATGTGTTGTCTGACCTTTTTATGGCTGTGTTCTCCTTTTTCACGCTCAAAAGCAACTACCATGCTAATTGCAGTAAAAGAAAACGATCTAGTGGCTTGCTAATGAAGAGAGAACAGGATAAAAGTCCATTGCATAGCCAAGGCAGACAACCTGTTTAGCAGTAGGAGGTGGTTCTACTAAGTGCAAAGATAACATCTATTCAGTCTTATCTAAAGACAGCTTTCATTTATTTTCAAACTCCCAAAACTAAACCATTCGCTGTTTAAATAAGGGAGCCGATCAAGAGATTCTCACTTCAAAATGTGCTGGGCTTGCAAAGATTTGACATTTGAAACTGCCAACTACACAAGGATTTTTGGTGGTATTGCAAAAGATTCTGTGATATTTTATATACCGGGGGGGTGGTGGTGTAGATTTTTAAACCTTTAGTCTTAAATGCAGCAAGTTTTCAGTGAGCCTCACATGAAAGAAAAATCACGTTCATAACTTGAGTGAGGGTCTTGGGATTCAGTGTTTCCAATTACATCTCTCCAAAAAATCAGGTCACATTCCCCAGTATTTAGATTCACCTACACATTCCTTTCTCTGTACTTTCCAGTAACACCAATTTTGATCTTTTCTATTAAGCAGCATATTATATAAATAATAATTTTTATAAAATCCATTACAATCTGAAATGCATTGTCACTATCACTTTTATTGGTCCGCACTCTGCCTCTTTATATATACGGATTTATATAATTGTTTTGCCTGAGGAAAAGAACAGTTGGCCTACAGGTGTTTGACTCTCTTGCAAAAGTCTTTACATGCTTCATAAACACATAAGGCAGTTTTGTTTGCATATTCTCCCTCTCATCTTGATTTTATTGAGACCAGGGGGATAGAACATGCAATACTAAGCTCTTTTTCTGTTCTTTTTCCTTCTTAAAAAGAAGGGCTTGTTTCTTCCCATTGCTATAGTTACTCAGCACATTTCATAAGCCCTTTCAATTCTGAGTTACTAAACTCTGAGCAAAGGATTATGAGTTTTTAGCTTACCAAATGTCACTATAAATACTTTAGTATACAAATAACCTGTTACTCTCTATCTACATCATTGGAAAGTCTGTGTGCTGTACCGATGGAGAGACTTAAACTGAACAAGCTAAAGCCAACATCTTCAAAGCCGAGTGACTAATCATCTTTCAAAGTTATTTGATACTCAGACCATCCATGAACCTGTGCGCGCCACATGGAAACTAAAGCAGCCCTCTGTGGAAGGAGGTGAACAATGACACACACAGGCATAATACCTGTTTGTGTTCTAATAAAAAAACCCCTCTTAACTCTCGAGACCAGATTATTTTTTTGGTCAAAGGCAAAGCAGAGTAACAGCAACAATTTTTAATTACTTGCCACCTGTATGCAGACACACAGAAGTCAATTAGCAGAGGTATTTACTGGGATACAGAACATTCAGCTGAATGGATCCAGACACTTATTTAATACTTCATGCAAGATCTGTTCTTCCTGCCTAAACAATTTCTCTCACCGCAGGTCACAGTGCTGGCACTCTTCTGAGGCATAAGACACTGCCCTGCCCTGTAAAGAAATAGCTGGATTCTAGGCAGGCACGGACTAGCCTAACCATAAGCATTTGACATAAACATGGTTCAAAGCAATTTGGGTTTCTCTTTGGAGATTTACAGCACTGTATCTTCTTATCCATTTTGCTCCCCCAGTTCTTTCGTACGTAAAGCTAATTACTTTGCCAGCCTGATGCCTACAGACATCTCAGTGTATGTACATCAGCACATACCAGTACATCAGTTCTCTAACAGGATCTAAGTACTGTCCTTTTCAGAAGTGAGTCTCAGAAAAAAAAGAGGGTGGATAGTGCCACTGAGGTGCTACCAGGATGGCAAGGTGAACAGTTTCAACACTGAGTTCATACTGGAAACATGCTGCTGACTACTGCATAGTCCATGCCACTTAGTGAAGGTGCTACCAGTTGAGTGAACCCTTGCTACGAGTATTCCAGGGGCAGTTCAGAAAAACGATGCAAGCCAAAACCACTGGGCATTCCCCAAACAGTCTGCCATCCCAGTGTCCATCTGCTAGAGTGAGATTGGTCTAAGGTACTGAGCAGCTTTTAAAATACATAGTTCTGCCCAACCTCAAAGTTGCTGTGAAAAGGAAAGGATCATTTTGTGTAGAATATTTACCCAGATGCAATACTGTTCATGTAATAAACAAGATTATGCTTCCACACACACTTCAAATTTGTATTTTGGAGCATGTACAGACAAGTAGCTGCCAGGAATGTTTCCAGCTAACTAGCTGGTTTCCAGGTATAGATTTGAATTCTTAAGGAAGCTTTTGACATACTAAGGACAGTCTGTTGGGTTTTTCTCTTTTAACATTTCTCACTTAGTAATTAAGATATTTTTAAAAGCATGCTCCTAAGCTTTACTGAAATCTTGGAAGTCTAGATATTAGCAATTGATATTAGAATTGATATGATGGTTATCAATATCTGCAGGATACTTGAAACAATGTGCTCTGAGCTCCCTGTCATCTCAGTGCAACAGGAATGACATTTCCCCTGGAGAACTGGAAAACAGGATAAAATGCCACTGCTAAACGTGTGATCAACCTGGATTTTTGAATGCTCAAAGGCATACTTGTGCAACTAATCCCAGGTGGTCACAAATTC
Organism: Piaya cayana; assembly: GCA_013389865.1. NCBI lineage: Eukaryota > Metazoa > Chordata > Aves > Cuculiformes > Coccyzidae > Piaya > Piaya cayana. The sequence goes on along the minus strand of WAAB01014807.1, from coordinate 21,330 downwards.
TGTTATATGTATTTCATAAAGAACTTCCTTCTGAGGAAACAGAAGGTCTGAATTTGCTACACAATATTATCTTATTAACGATTCACAGAAATTCTGATATGCTAGCAGAGTGGCATTTCACTTATGTGTTTTGTCTTATTATGTTTCTCCTATCACAGTTATCAATCACATGTCCCAACTAGCATGACAAGATTTCTCACAGCACACACCTTGCTGGATTCAATTTTAGACTTGTAGCTGCACTTGTTTCAAAGCTTCTTTTAACATTGCATTACGTTACTTTAATCTCCAGTGTTTGTAAATATAACTATCATGGGTACCAAGTTCCAGTCCTATTAGGATTTCACATTTCTCATACATCTTTACGTTGGACTACTTCTGTTCTTGTGACAATGAATGAAAAAAAGCAGAAGAATCAATGGATTAAAAACATCTTGCTTGGATGTTATCAGGTCAGGGTAAAAATTAGAAGAATATGCCATCTGCATCTACTCAGGAACTTTAGTCTATCTACTGTCAACCTACAGACTTACCATCTATCATCCAAATGACACCTCCTACCCTAAGATGCAAGCCCAGCTTTCTTACTTTCTTTTTTTTATTACACATTACCATAATACATGCAAACACTGATTTGTCAGGTGGTTCATCTTCTGTTATGCTTGATCTCTATCCCAGTGCAGTTCTCTTTGCTTTTGTTAATCTTTGACCGTGATTCCCTTGGCACACTTTTCCTTCTTCCAAGAAAATGTGTGTTAGCTATATTTGAAAAGATATTTGTGGTTACTCTCATATCAGTCTCCTTTTGCATTTTGTAAGGTTTTAGTTCTGCATCTCTCCTTCTCTTACATCTTTGTTAATAGTTTTTAAATAATTCCAAACTTTTTTGTAGGACAAAGGATGCAGAGTAGATTTCAAGATACCTCTTTCAGATGAGCCTTTGATCTGGGTTATTTGCATTCAGTATTGCTTTACGTTTTTCTAGATAAGCATTATGAGAATTTTTGCTTTCAAAATGTTGTCTGCAAAAGACAGGTGTGCACCTGATATATAACATGTTTCAGGCTTATGTGTTCTCAGAAGTCCTACAAATAATCTGCTGACCCTCTCTGACAGACTTCGTCTGCCCATTACAGGAATGAGACTGTCTCTATCAATGGCATTAAAGCAGTAATGACAACTACATCATTAAAACAGTTTGAGAAAAAAACAAGGAGTACAATTCCACAAAAAAAAATATTCTTCCGGTTTTTATTCTTCAGTATTTGCTCTGATAGAATTATATTCTTCCACTTGTCTACACATACTGTTTGTGAAGCTTACCTCCTTCTACCAAGTCAGTCAGCGTTGTAGCACAGATGCATCTGTGGGTGAAAGACAACTAACATTTTCATAGAATCATAGAATCACCAGGTTGGAAGAGACCCACCGGATCATCGAGTCCAACCATTCCTATCAAACACTAAACCATGTCCCACAGCACCTTGTCCACCCGTGCCTTAAACACCTCCAGGAAAGGTGACTCAAACACCTCCCTGGGCAGACCATTCCATTGCTTAATGACCCTTTCTGTGAAAAATTTTTTCCTTATGTCGAGCCTGAACCTCCCCTGGCAGAGCTTGAGGCCATTCCCTCTCGTCCTGTCCCCTGTCACTTGGGAGAAGAGCCCAGCTCCCTCCTCTCCACAACCTCCCTTCAGGTAGTTGTAGAGAGCAATAACCTCTCCCCTCAGCCTCCTCACCTCACTAAGGCTCCCTAAAAAGTGAGTTTCTTCCTTTATCCACATTTCAAGAGCAATTATTGAATATGGGGTGGTATTCTGAAGTCCTGACACAAAAAAATATGTTTAATTCAACCCCAGAAGACAGTAAAAGCCTATTTGAAAGACACAAAGATTTTGAAGTCTGCTATTATTTAATGTTGTCAGCAAAGTTAAGCTAAATATTCCTCTTATAAAGTCCTTACCTCAGTTGAAACTGCAGCTTGTAATTGTGAAGATTCAACACAGAGAAGACAAAACATGATCTTGCTCATTTAACAATAAAAGCAAAATATATGGAAGTAAAATGACCACTATATTGGATGTATTTGTCCATCGCTGTTCATTCAATAAGCTTTGATTCATTTTCCTGGCTATAAATTGGACTTATTACTCGTCTGTTATGCACAAATGTTATAATTTGGAGGATAATGTATTGCAGCCTCAGTATCTCTGTGTTCCCTTGGAGACATCCCAGGCAAACTAATGATTTTCATTTCAGACTCTCATTTCACTCTGCAATTTTCATTTCTATGAGGGCTAAGCAGTGATCACAAAACGCTTACCCAAGCAAAATAAAACTAAAATTCATCTAAGGTACCCAGAAGTCTACTATACTACCCTTGGAAAATGTGTTTTATTCTTCTCAGTATTATTGGCTTAATGAAATGTGAATGTGTAATCCTTTTACCTTTTATTTTGTTTCATTCAAGTTCACATTACCAATAGCAACACAAGAGAGATGCATTTTCAGTTCCAGAGGCAAAAAATTCCTTTTTCTAGGTAGTCAAAAATCAGGTTAATGTCCATTTTTAAGCCCAAACCTGTAACAGGGTGTCCTGTAGAGCAAAATTTGTCAAGTGTTTCATTACATGTAACTGCTGTTTGTATTTCACCTCAAAATGAGAGTTAGTATACGGTTCTTAATGTTTGTTTTACTTACCAGATGCTGAGTTCTGATTTCCTAACGCTTTTAAGGTAAAGTTCTCTCTTGCATTTTAGTATTTATACCGACCTTTTCTCATTCATATCCTTGCATAAATGGGTATTTTACCTACATCTTTAATTACTTCTTTTATAATTTTTTTATTTTAACATTAAAAATTGTTTCCTGTTATTGCATTACAACCAGTGGACACTAGTATGTATTTCTCAACCCTGAAACACTGTTTTTTCTTATGACTTCAAGTTTATATCAGGAAGAAATCACACAACATTGAATAAAACTTTGATACCCAAATTAGTTCATCGAAACAATAACAAAGAAGTAATCTAACTCAACAATAATTATCTTGGTCAAAAGATAACAAACCTTCCTTTGAGCTTTTAAACAGACCTGGTAGCACAGCAGTTCATGATTGGGAGGTTTTTAGATGCGTATTATTCCAGGTTTGTTATTAACAGCAATCATAACAATGCACAGACAAGCAATACCCAAAGTGGTATTACAGCTGTTAGATTAAATTGCTTCCAGTCCTTATCAAAGGTAATTCAACACATGCTCAATACAAAAATGGGTGTTAGATACTAATATTGTTATAAAATTAGGATCTATGCCCATACAAATGACTTATGAATACGCTGCAAAAACTATTTTAATGTGTTACCCTAGTATATAAAAGCTATATAAAGCCATTAAATATTGCACAGCAAATGTTTATGAACATGACTGTGACAAGAGGCCATAATTTCAGTGCCCAAGGTATTTCTGCATTATCATAAAGGCGTGAAAATAGGATAATTGGAGAATAACTTTCTTATACAACAGATATAAATATTCCTTTCTATCAAGGAATTTATCTGTACCCTTTTTACTGTTGGTAGCTTCAGAAACCAAATTGAAGAATTACAAAATGACATAAGAAGGATAATAAAGTGGTCTTCTTATCAACTTCAGCACACATATGGCAGAAGGGAGAGTCACTTAAGTGAACACGGAGCAAAGAAAGACGACAACAGCCATTAAAACCAGTACTGAAAATACTGTTTTGTTTTCCCTCCAGTGTAAAATTTCACTCCTGAAATGTACTGTCCTCTAGGAAGCACTATTTGTAAAGCCCATACACAATAATTTGCTTGGTAGTCACAATTTAGTGATCCATTAAGGACTTATCTTTAGGCTCCAGTTCCCTGAACCCATCAATCAGAGCTAAAGCAATAAAAGCTTGCTGAGGGCAGAAGCTTTGGGGCTCATTTTCAGAACAACTGAGCACCCTTGGCTGTCAAAATCATAGCTGTAGGTACCCAGAACAATAAAAAAAAGGAAAGACAACCTGTGTTTTGTCTGTTGATTTCTGTCACCTGCACAGCCACTAAGCAGAGAGAATCTGCTTTTCTTTATTTCCCAATAAGTCAACTCTCATATTTCCGTGAGTAATCTGCATGCCTCTTTGCTAAGATTAGAATCAGCCATTCAGCAGTAGTAACAGATTTTCCCTAGTCACCACAAAGAACTTTCAAAAACTAAAGCAGGCAAGGAACGAGCTAGGAGTAGACAATAAAGTTGTGATGTCATGAAAAGGAGAGCTCAGGAAAAACTAGACATTCATCTTGTCTAGCCACTAAACCAACATACTTCTAAGGGAAGAGTTGCCAATGATTCATGAATTGTCTTCATCAGCACTGAAACTGTGGATTTTTCCTGCAGGGGCTGAATTTCCATAGGGGGAGTTAGAATGACAGTATTTGTATTTCAATTTTATCTTTCTTTTCCCCATAGATTTAGAACTGTTTATATGTATGACTCATATCTGACATTCAGATCCATATCTAGGAATGGTTCAGAGGTTAAAATAATTTTATTTGGGGTATATGCATGGCTACAGACCATGGAAGCTGGGAACTTACCAAGCTGAATGCATTTCACCAAGCCCCAAAGTCCTACATCAAGGTTGAAGATCTGTTCTGGTCAACAAGTCAGATTTTCTCAACAACAACTTACGACGTGATAGCCAAAGCTCCTGAGATGTACACAAGATTACAGCGTCACCAACTCCCCCACTGTTGCTATTTTCCTCATAGTAATATTTTTCTTCAAGTTCCATCTCCTGAAATGAGAGTCTTAATGTGCATTACATAAAATCCAAATTTCTAGCTATTTCTCTTGGAAGGGATAGTATGAATATGAGACTTAAGGATCCTCAAGCATTTTAGACCCACAAAAACAGTAATAATAATAATAATAACAACAACAACAACAACTGCTACTTTGGGGAGGAGGGGATTTTTTTTTAATTTATTAGAAAAAAATCTGGAGAATCAGATTCACTGTTGTTAATGCACAAGTATGGCAATGATGAGCTATACACAGAAGGTCCCTCATACAGGTTAATAGGACACCAGGAGAAATACAGAAGTTACTTATAGAAGATATTTTGGTCTTTTCTCTGGAAGAATAGCTCCAAACTAGCCACTATAGATTGCCACTGGGAGACAGCTGCTGTGACCTGCATTCTCTGTGTTTTATTTTCCTTTCAGAGAAGAGAGCACATATGGTAGGTCTGCATGAACTGCACGGCTTTCATCATATATGTCATCAGTATAGTTCCTAGCTGGAGGCTAGCTGGAAGGCGTCTAGCACGCGGAGATGTCTGCTGCAAAGGGACATAAAGTCATAATCAATTTGTTACCAACCAACAGAACTATGAAGACAACAAACTCAAAGACAAGAAATTGTTCAGTCTCTCAGATATCAAATGAGAGGGTAACAAGAAAGGTGAAGTGGATAACCCTGTAGTTAAGAGGAAATGTGATCTTATTGGCAAAACTAAATCCAATAAGAATAATTAATGTGATTGGAATGTTAAAAGTGCTGGGGTAGGTCTGGAAAAACAGAAGTGAGTGGGTGGTATGGTGTGCCACATGAATGAGAAACCATTTCTCATGGAGTAAATGATTACACTAAACAGCAGGTTCTGCATGAGTCTGTATATGGATCTACATAAAAACAAAGGTCAAGAATGTCTAAGAACAGAGCGTGGTACAGATCACTAAAACAACCTGGTGAAGAGAAGCCAATCCCCTGTAATGAGTTACATAATAAAAGCTGTGTATAGAGGAGCTTGGTTTGGGCAGGAGACCACAAGCAGCTGGTGGTATACAAAATTAGAGCTGCTGACAGGTACAGCTTGAAACTCTGCTGCAGAAGTTACAGAAGTTGGGTTTGTTTTGGGTGGAGTTGATGGGATGAAGGGGTGAGTGAATCACCTGTCTGTGTCACCCATTGCTAGCTGCCAAACTGAATTAAGGGCCTCACTTTCTCTTTGCTAGATGCTACTCAAGCTGGGACCTGAAATCATTATCAAGAGGTAGTATCTCTTTTTTTTGTTGTTTGTTAAATCAAAGAAGTTACTTATTTTATTTCCTATTAACTCACTATGGCAAAAGATAGTTGCCCTTCAGGAACACAGTCTTTAAAGAGGAATCAGCTCACAAATCTTGTACTATGTGCCTAGGTATGAGTTGTGTCTTTGTTAAGTCTCTTCAGTATCACAAAGCACATAAGCAGTATGCACATCCCTATACAAAACATCTGAAGACAGAAATATAAAAAACCTCAAACTAAAAAATGTAATTGTTTATAACAAAGCCAAGAAAAATATCCACAGGCAGACTGCAACGCTGTCAGCACCAAATAACACACTGGGGTACTCCTGGGAGGAATAACTGGATGATAACTGATCTAACAAATCTGTGACACATCCCAAATTCTGTATATGCTGTTACTGTTAATTTGACGTGAACAAGGCTGGACTCTTACTCCGTTGCCCCCATATGCCCCTTCCTGGCATCAATGGGAGAGCGTAAGAGAGGCAGCTATGGTAGACACAACTTTTTGTCATAAGTCAAAGGGGTTGTTTTCTAGCTCTATCCAAGAATCACCTGAATGAATGGTGCAGTACAGAGACTCTTTTACTAATCTGAAAAGCTTATGGCATGCACATTCACATACAATCATTAGAAATCACATTTTGTTGGGATGGTCTCACAGATCTCACTGCCTTGGCTTATGCAGCTTTAAAAGCCTCATTCCTAAGCAGCATTTTTAAGGAGATAATTGCATGAATTGGATTTTTTCTGTGTATGTATAGTTCTAGAATATTTGGGCATGACATTCTTTTTTTCTTCTGTTATTCAGTTTGCGACAGGAAATGGCTATGCAAACTGTGGAAACTATAAAGCAGATAATCCTAAGCCTTTTGGGGTTTTATTTTGTCAATTTGCACCGTTAAGAACCACCTTCAGGCAGGAATTTGAGGAGAATGCTGTGTTTGGTTTATTTTATCACAAAGTAGATGTGTCTTGAATTTTGAAAACATGCTTAGCTTCTTTTCATAACAAGTTTTCCTATAACGCGCCCAAGCTGGAATTTCCCCATACAAAGCAGAAGCATAAAAGTCAAAAACCATCAGTAACAGGCAGAGACAAGGTAAGAAAACTTATATGCCCATTGCAAACTTTTAGGGGACACTGGGGAATTCATTCAGCAAGTCACAATCATTAACTCTTTCTTCTGCCACGAGTGCATTTGAGGAAGCTGCAAGAAGTATGTCAAGGTCACGTTTACCTAATTTTAATGAAGGAATGCATAAATCACAATTTGTTAACCATCCGCTGGGAATTAAAGTACAATTTTTTTAACAGCTAAGTAATTAAAAAGGCAAATGTGTGCCATATTGAAAGAGGGTTATTTTATTAGATGAGGGAATGGTTCACAACCATGTGACATTATTAATACGACCAAAAATTATCTGGTCTCTTAAATTACTTTATTTCCCTTAGCAGAATGTTAATTTCAGGTTAGTAAATTTTCAGCACATCAGTATCGTACTACTTAAAAGTGGCATTTTGTTTCATTTTTAGGTTGCTCCTCTTAATTTCTTCTCCTCCTACTCACAGGGTTCTGTTTATTTTAATTGGGAGTTACTTACGACAGATTGTGTACTGACTCCCCATTATGTTATTTTAAATAAACAGTTCCTTTCAAACCCAGCGTACTGTGGAAAGAATCACTATAAATAATAAAGAGAATTTTAAATCAGTCTCACTTGAATGCAGCGTCTCTCTTCAATATGTAAAAAGATTTAATAATTTCATGGGTGTTGTAGGTTTTTGCTTGATTCTGTCATCCTTTCTCATGCTGATTAGCAATGTCTTTTACAAGCGGTGCCACTGGTAGGAGGCAAACAATCTATTTTACTTAGTCATCTGTTTTACACAAAGGAGGAAACATATCATGGCCACTTTATTCAGTGTGGAAATACTGGGTGAAACAATACATAAATTCTCCTATTCTTTTAGTTTTGTCACAAAAATTAAAAGATAGTTTAACCTCTATCCCCTTAAAGGCAATATTTGCATTATAATATCATTTTTCTTTTGCCACAGTGTTTTCTTGGTAAACAAAAACTTTACCACAAACTTCAATGAATGAACCAACAAAGCAACCAATGAGTTTACAATGTTGTTTGAAGAAGCAACATCTACTATCAGCAGCCATACAGCATTATCTAAGGTACTATAGTATTTCTTAAACAAATGGTAGGTTCTGATCAGGTGAAAATGGTGTGGAGAGGGAGACAAAGTGAGAGAATCAATAGGGAGTTGTACTTAGTGCTGACTGGGGAAAATTTGCTACCAGTTTCACTAAAATGAAACATCTCTTGAATTCCTAGGGAAGCTGAACTGGCAGAGAAAAATATCCAGGAGTTTTTGCCAAATAGGTTGCTTTATCTCTTCTTTGTTATTGTGTAGTGAAGCGCTTACTTGGTACCCACCAAGTGTGTATGTATTTGTGCAAAACCGCAGATGTGACAGCAATATATCTTTCTAGGTGGCGAAATGTGACGTGCAATTTTGTACTCTTCACGTTTTGACATCTCAGTTAACTGAGTATCACCAGGCTGCCTTAATAAAATACACACCCGAAGGGTTAGCACCCACTGTAACCATCCCCTGCCTTACTGCCCCATGCTCTAACGCTCACTGCCCAAACGGCTTTACAAATGACAAGAAGCTATTGTCACGGCCCCCTTTAACCATGTCAATGCCTTCTGTGAGCAGTTTCCTTGGGATAAAAGGTCTCACTTGAGTAAAGATGTATCAAAACCTCTAAAGTCAGAAATATGTATGTAAATGGTGATAAACTAATCTTATATGTTTTATCAGGAACCGTAGCTATCAAAAAGCCATGTATGATACCTTTTTTACTCAAACCTTGGTTTCAACAGGCACAAAAAGTGAGACCACAAGCTAGACTCAACATGCAGAGAAAACTGTTCTCTTCCAGGAAGATGACTTTTCAATGTGGTCAGGAGCAAGGAGTAAATAGAATTTCTTTAACTTTATAGAAAAAAATGTGTTGGCATTTTGTGTTTGTTCATTTGCTTGTTTTCAATACAAAATATTAAAGAGCTATTTTAGAATAAGAAAAGTTAAACCTTGCAAAATAGCACTTTGATATTCTTTGATATTTAATTCCAATTCAGAAGGGTACTTATGAATTAATAACATTTGTCAAAACTTAGCATATCATAGAATCATAGAACAACGAGGTTGGAAGAGACCCACCGGATCATCGAGCTCAAACACTCTTAGTTTAGTTCATGAACTGAATAGCTCTGTGTTTCCAGATAATCATTTCAGTCATTCTGATAATAGGAACTGAAATAGCTAATAAGAATCACAGTATAACATCTACCAGACTTTGTTGTAGACACATGTAGTTTCCATAAGAATCAAGAGGAAGATAGAGGTGGTGTGTTTTCAACAGAATACTGGGTACATATGTAGTATTTCCAGTTATATCATAGTCTCAGTGGCTTATCTTATTGCAGCATTACTAAAAAAAGTATTAATTAAATTTTTCACTGGCATAGGATAGAACAGAAAATAAAGAACACATATTGATTTTAAAAATTAGAAGATACAGATGTTCAATTCTCCTTATGAGTGGCAGGGTCTGTTTTTCACAGTTCTGAGAGGTAGTGGTAATGGTAAGATTTAGCTAACTGGAAAAGACAGGAAAAAATCCCATAATCAGCTTACTGTGATTAAATACCCATATAAGAAATAAACAAATTCTCCTCTCTAAGAACAATTTCAAACTGGATGCACTACACTTATCACAGCATCTGGAACTCTTCACTGATAAATGAAGCACTAAGCATATCCATAAAACATGCTCTTCTGATTAATTCAGATGCACTCAGTGCACCTCAATACTCTGCTTCTCTTCAAAGGAACTGAACAGTAGAAACTTGCCACTATATCATTTAGTCCTGAAGAGACTAAAACAGTGTGTACAAAACTGCAGAACAAACTGCCCAGCACACCACCAAGCACCTTGGCTGTTTTACATAGAATTTGAGCAAGAAAAAATTTGCTTTGCAACCCTGTATCTGGAAAGCTACAATACCTCCAGTGCTTACCTACTTACACCCTCCTACTCCAACAGAAAAAGAAAAGTCTGATATTACAGCATGGACACGACTGTAAAGAATTTATTTGGTTTTGACTGCTACTAAAAATACAAATGAACCTGTAGGTGAAATATGATGCTGGATAATCAGATATAGAGGATCCATGAAGTATTTTGATGATTAAAATTGCTCATTCTTGCAATGGATGGGGAAGTGATGCAGAAACCCGTCATAGGCTTTGAATATCATGAAGTCGAGCTTTTGAAGACACTCAGCTCTATTTTCTAGTTGGCTTGTTGCAAGACAGATCCTAGCACCTTAAAAGAAATGTCTTTGATATTTCGTCCACACAAAATTACATACAGCTCTTGATCAGGTGCTTTTCAAGGTCCCCAAGTAAGTGGTTGGTCTTAGTCTAAGCTCTTAAGTATTAGTGGCTATAAGAGGTTGATAAGTGTTGCAGAGATTAGTTAGTCTCCTTGTGATCCAGTACAAGTTCTTCACAGGGACTGGCTTTTTTAGTGACTTCTTCTGTAAGAAAGTGTATTATTTATAGGCAAAAACTCCATAAAGTGCCATTGCATCTGAAGGCTTGGGGTGGGCTGGCATCATCAGTCCTGATGACAGGGAGAATTCCAGCACCACATGCTTTCATCTGCAAAACGCCTACTACTGAGTACAAGTGCCCCATAAAATTAGAATTATCTTCCTGCCAAATTCAAAGTCATTCAAAGAAATCTGCTTCTGTTAAGCAAGCTCAGAAATAAGATTAATGGAGTAATTATATTAATTCTGCTCCAAACCAATTTTATCTCCTGACTCTTTCAGGAGGTTCTGATTTTCTGTGACTCTGGTCAAAACTGTTTATTGTCTTTGCTGTAGCAAGTACAAGGTCTCTCTTGCTATAGCAGTGTAGCCCTTTTTGTGACACCTGGAGATTACACATAGCCAAACATCATTTTAAAAATCATACCATGCCTAGCTTTATTCTTTTCCCACTGTTTCTTTGATTACTTCATGTCAACTAGTTTGAAGATATGAAACATTTCCTAAAAAAAATTGCAATACCTTGGAAAAGTGATGCTTTCAATGTCGTAGCACCATATTTAGTTATTAGAATCATTCTTGTTCTGATTACCAAATGTTCATGACGCAGACATACTGAGATCCTCTGCAGTGTCTAGAGGTGATACTATAGGAGAGACACAACTCACTTGTACAGTGTACTCATGTGACCTTTTATCACTCCTCTGGTAATGAAGAATCAGTGGTAAATCAATTAAAAGTACTAAAGTCATCGGCAGACTAACAAGTAAATACTGATAGTGTAGCAAATTGAGAAACTTGTTTTGGCATCAAAGCAAGAAGGATGGTTTAATGAAGGTGTAACGCAGGGCTGAAAGCTACCATGGAGACAGACAAGGACAAAGCCATCCTGTGAGTGCAGCCCACAGGTCTGTTAATTCTGACTCGTGTGAGAATCCAGAAAGCAAAGCACACCAAGAAAGTGCTGCATATCGATAAAGTACAGTGCAAATGCAGATATCAGAGATATGCCTTTTATATGTATATACGTTTCTTGCTGTATTTTTCACTACAAGGAGGGTGGAACAATCACATACATTTTATTACTTGGGTTTTTTAGGCTGGGTTTGCATAAAAAGCTTGCTGTATCTGAAAAAGGTATGAAAATTTTTCTTTCAATCTGTATTATCCAGGACATTCTGTAGCTTTCCAAAGTGGTCTGAACAGGTCAATACAAACACAAGAAAATATTGTTAATTCTTTTCTCTGACTGACACAAAAGACTTGCTGTGGAAGGAAACTGCTATGGCTCTCAGGCCACCAAATAACTGTTTGTCATACCCAATGGGCTCCGTCTATCATTGGTAAAAAGAGAATGGCAATATTTAAAACAAACAGATCTCATGGCATTATCAGACCATTAGGAAGTAATACAACTCCAGAAAGCCTTCATTTTTATTTTTAAATCATACTTCCTCTCTGCCGAACCCTGACCAGGTTAATCTTTCTTCTCCATTTCAACAGACTCAGATGCCTGCAATGCGTTACACAGCTGTTTCCCTTAAACTCAATGACTGAGCTTTGTTATCAGAGCTATATTCAGAAACACTACTTCAGCCTAAAATTGAATGAAAATCCATTTTCACCTTTTATATTGAGTACATTTAGTTCTCCACTAGGGTAAGACAACTATCAGAGGCACACAGTGCTTAAAAGTATTATTGATTTTTAGAAATTAAAGGCAGTTTCACATACCTCTGGGCTTCAATGAGTCATAAAACCCCCATCAACAGTTAGTTCTGATATTTTTTTGTTCCTTGAAGACAGTGATATGTTCCTGTGAACTGACAGGTGCAAATGTACTCAGTGTGAAAACTTCTGAAGGAATTTTTGAAGCAGGACTCTCAGCAGAGAGTGGCTGATTTTAACTAACTCACAATAAGCTGAGTACAGAGACCAATTTGTAGTGAAATGGGGTCATCACATTAGGGAAGTCTGAGATTCAAACGTGCAGATGTTCATGCTGGATGCTTGTCTGAACCTCTGGAGTCTTCAAAGCTGTGCTTTAAAATATGTATTTCATGAGAACAGGGATTTTTCTTTCTTACAAAACTTCCACTTTATAGTAATGCAAAAAAATTCCCAGAGCACAATCTCTAGGTCAGAACATTTTCATCTTGCTTCTTTTCAGGATCTGTAAAGGTTTCTAAGGCAAAAACATTACTTAAAAATGAAAGAAAAAAACAATGTATTTCTTAAGAATAAATATCTTAAATTTGCTCCTGTTGTTTCTATCACGTGATGACTCTGCCTTCTTCTAGCAGATATTCCATTAGAACACATTAGTTTTCTCACACAAAGTATGTACCAGACCTTGTTTGAACCCAGACACATTCAGATATGGAAAATGTCTGTTTTCATAACATTTCAGTAAGCAAGATGTAACAATTACTATAACCAAAATAATCAAGTTATTACTCAGACATTGTCTGATAATTCCCAGTGTCCCACCTGTATCAGAAATCATCAGGCTTTCTGAAAACAGTGAAATGCACAAAGCAACAAAACACACCACAAATATTTCCACCTAGAATTCCTTAGGGATATTTTCCTGCCACCATCAACAGGCAGTACTTCCCAAACTGTGTGGGAATACTTTTAGGATCTACAGTTATATCTGGAGGACCTCGTGTCTAATATGAGTTAATGGAAGCATGTCTCCTGCGCGACTCGGCTGTGCCCAAACCCTCTAGCTCTTCCCCCTTTCATGTTAGAGATTGTCCATAAGATCTTAAAAATTCGGTCAGTTTTCCCTTTCCCTCATTATGTTTGTCCTTGTCATAATTATTGTCATCACAAGATCCAGATGGCAAGAGTTTCTCTTCTCAGCATATAAAATATGGACAGTATTTAATACAGGAAGGTGTTTTGTATGGTTTGAACTGCTGTTAGTAGCCTGTCAGGACATCTTAGCAGAGAGGAGTACCCTAAGATAACTAATGTGTGGAGGGACCTTGGGAGGTCACTAGTCCACCCACTAATCAAAACAGGATCACTTATAGGGTTCCTCAGGGTTTTAATCAGTTGGATGTTGAAAACTTTCAAGGACAGACTGCACCATCTTGCTCAGCAACCTGATCTACTGCTTAGCTGTCTCATGGGAAAATAACTCTTCCTTTTATTTATGTTTATTTATTTATGATTCTCATTTTATTTCTTATTTTTATCATTCTATTTATGTATTTATTTTATTCCTAGTCTAGCTCTCTCACTTCATGTTATGCCTGATTTCACATATCTTCTGCCCACGTGGCACTGAGAGGAACCTGTCTCCATCTTCTGCTACTCTGCAATATCCTTCATCATTTGGACTTCTGGACCAAATGCCTTTTGCCCGTAATGCTTTGCTTAGAGTTTATGCATCTCTCATTACATTTTTCTAAAGGCCCTTTGCCTCTTACTATTGGCCAAAGGAAGACAATTTATTCCTCTCCCTTGCTACAACGTACCACTAAGCTATCTAAGTAATTCTACTTAGGATTAGTAAACTACCTCCTTCCACATGGGAAAAGGAAATTCATAAGAGTTTCCTCTCTAACATTAAGCTAAGAATTTTAGTTCTGAGTATAGAGCAACTATGGAGAAATTATGAGAGTTCCCAGGCCCCATAAGGTGAGACAGGGCTCATTCCTGTACTGAGTAGCAGAGCAGTATCTGTATTCCTCACTTCACACCACCGCTGCAGGAGCAGCTGTTGAGCTGAAGTATCAATGTAGGAGTAGGCTTCATACTTCATGTAAAGAGAATATTGCTGAAGTTCTTTCATTTGAAAATGTCACATGATAACTGCATTGTTATACTTTCTAGTTTAGGATTCAGACAACCACCTGAAGCTAACACTGTTTACCTCTCAATGGGCTGAAAGAACAGTTGGACTTTAATGATGTTTCATCTGACGAGCAGTAAGATGCTTGCCTCGCTTCTATATTTCTTACCCTCAGTTTTGACCTCCCGTCCCAGACCTCAAAATCATACTATTTAAAAACTTAAGCGCAAGCAATCATAATTTAATACTTGAACAATCTGTATAGCAAATGGATCTAGGATCATCATAAAAAAAGCACTCAAGGGATAGCAGGTCCAGGTTACACACACAGTTTCCAAAAGCTTTCTTTGAGACCATACGAGTGATTTGCACACCAGGGTAAATCATTGCTTTCTCAGCAAGAACATTCCAGTAAACTAGTATTAATGTCAAATTTATACTCATAAAAGCATGCAGACTGCAGGAATAAGTGACAGGCATTGATTTAATTTCTTGTCATGCATATATTTGCATAGTATTTTCAGATTAATAAATGAGACATACCTTGTGTAAATCAATAGCTACCCTCCCTTTATAGTGTAAATGTCATTATTCATGGTCTTACACTATGTTGAATGAAACATTAAAGATACAAATAAAATGACTGTGTTTTGCTTTGAAGGACATAGGGAAGGTCATTGTCTCAGAAAAATACAGGAATGTTCAGAATTTCACAAATTTCACTCTCTCTCCCTTTCTCCTTTCTTTCCCATTCTTTCACCTTTTTCCCATTCTGTCAAACGCAGGTAAGAGCATCTTAAAGGGTCATCAGCTGCTGTTACTAGTAAATGTTTGTAAATGTCTGAGAAAAGGATCACTATTTTACAGGCATGGATGCCTCCTAGTTTACAGCATCATTAGGCCATTTCCTAACCTTGTAGATCCATACAAAGTGAATATTTACATTTCAAGGAAAGGGGGCTACACGATAGGCAAAGGACAGCATTTGCTTCCCGTCTCCATAGAATTCTATCACCATACATGGATATCCTGACTCATTTGTAATTACTATTACAGATGAACAAAATATAATTTTAACCTCATTCTGCTCCCTTTACTCAAAGACACCTCGTTGTGGAAGATGCTCACTATACGTGGAAACATCTAGAAGGTCCATAAGTTCATATCTTCAAAGCATATTGAGGACAAATAGGGTGAGGAGGGAGGAAGAAGGAAGAATTATGATACACTCAGCAAAACCCAGTAACTGTTTGGTCCCAGTTTGGTCAACCTGGAGGTCATGTTGGTATGACTACCACTGGCTACTACTGGACAGCTGTGTGAAATAATGGACACCAGACTAAGGCTATCCCAGATAACACACAACAAAGAAATGACAACATTCAACATGACAGTGCTGTGTCCATTTGGTTCCTAGCCTGCTTGATCAGGCATAATAACCCAGGAGTTTGAAATGATAATAAGTTTCCTGACTGAAAATATAAGAGCTTTGTAGTTTTCTCAGTCCACAGCTTTTGTTCGAGCATCAGGTGCTTCTTCCTTTCCTTCAGGAACTTGAGCAAACCAGGAAGAAAGAAGCATGGGGGACTAGAGAGTAGTAGGGATGAAAGAAGCCAGTCACACAAAAAAAACCTGCTGGTCAGTGCATTTGTCTGACTGAGCCCTGTGAATGATCCCTGCAATCTCTCCTCTATTCTTGCTAACTTCACACTTCTATCTTTTGTATGAATGCACTCTCCCTTTTGAGCCTGTGTGGGTGAGTCCTAGTTACCTCTAAATCAAGCTGGATCCTGAGCAGTGTAAAAGCCACCAAAGTGGGATCATAAGCCTGAGGACTTAGGAGTCTTGGTCAGCACCTGGAGGAGACCAGCACCTGGCAGCCAGTTTCTAGAGAGAGCAAAGTTTGACCTCAGTAAGCAACCAAGGAACAGGCTTGGTTTTTCTGTGCAGTTTATGGCCATGTGAGTGCCTTTGTTTTCATGTTGATAAAAGCAACAGCATCTGTGTTGACTTGTGTGACCAACCAATGTGTGTCTGTGCACATAGGTGCCTTCTGGGGAAACATGCTCAGCGTCACTACTG
>WAAB01014806.1:32465-51873 GCA_013389865.1 Piaya cayana | reverse complement strand
ATCATCAAGGGAAGAGCTGATGGTGCCTTAGATTGGCTATGATGAGCTTTCTCTTGCAGTGACAGTACTGGTGATGTGCAGAGCCAGGGGGACCAGTCCCTAACATAGACCTGGTCTAACTTATTCCCACAAGAAGGATGTTGAGGCTCTGGAGTGAGTCCAGAGAAGAGCAACGAAGCTGGGGAAGGGGCTGGTGAACAGGCCCTGTGAGGAATGGCTGAGAGAGCTGGGGGTGTTTATCCTGGAGAAGAGGAGGCTGAGGGGAGANAGTGTCAGAGGCTGCCCAGGGAGATGGTTGATTCACCTTCCCTGGAGGGGTTTAAGGCACAGGTGGACGAGGTGCTGAGGGACATGGGTTAGTGTTTGATAGGAGTAATTGGACTCGATCTGGTGGGTCTCTTCCAACCTGGTGATTCTATGATTCTATGAAACTACTACTGTGAATGCTGCCCCACCACCCAGGAAACCCTGTGGAAATCCAGCTGCTGCTGCTCCAAATTCTCAATCTCTAGTCTTTGTGTGTGTGAACCTGCTAAGCCCGGACCATCTGCATTCAAATGTGAGTGCTGCAGCTTTCTTGTGAGCTCAGGGATCATGGGGAATGGCAACTGGAACCGTCACTGCTGCATATTTCCCCTTGTGCTGCTGCACAGTCACCTGCACTGAGTCAGAGGCGCTGCCTCCCTGCGCTGGGGCCGTGGAATTTTCAAGACACGGCCTGTGGCTCACCGCTTCCTCGGGCTGCAGCGGCGGGGGGGACCTGTGTGTTTGCACGGCGTTTCTTACCCTTCTAAAACAGGTCAGAGCTGTGTGCCTGCCTGCTGAACTAAAGGAGGTCACATGCAGGCAGCCTCTGCTGAAGGTTCCTGTGTTCAGCAGGGTTGCCTGCACCCTGTAAGCCTCGTGCAGTTGGTGGAGCATCATGATGAGCTTTGTGGGAGGCTGGTTTCTCTCTGAGCACCCAACAGAGTGAGGAAGAGGGTGCAAGAGGTTCCTGAGAAGCGTCAGGGTACAATCATAGGGGATAGAAGAATTGCTGAGAGAATCCAGAGCTGGTTTTGCTGGGTAGTGGGGCCAAAAGGAGCTGGCTGAATCGTAGAATGATTTAAGTTGGAAGGGAACTCAAAACCCACCCAGATCAACCCCCCCCTGCGATGGGCAGGGACACCTCCCACAGGGTAGGTTGCTCCAAGCCCCATCCAACCATCATCCATCCGGATCGTGGTGGCTGCATCCTCCTTGAAAGCGCAAGGTGGTGTAAAGAAAACTGAGGAGAATGGGTCAGGTTGGGCAAAACTCTTGTGATGTAAATCTGAGGAGGATGAGCNGCCCCATCCAACCATCATCCATCCTGATCGTGGTGACTGCATCCTCCTTGAAAGCGCAAGGTGGTGTAAAGAAAACTGAGGGGAGTGGGTCAGGGTGGGAAAAACTCTTGTGATGTGAAACTGAGGATGAGTTGGGGGTGTTTGCAAAGAGGAATCCATCAGCGTGGTCTAGGGGCTTGAGAAGTCTCCTCTTTACCTTCTCATTTGTGCTAAAATAGATGGAAAAGGCAACAAACATCATCCGTTGCACAACAAAAGGGTGAGCAGGCGCAGGAGAGCCCTCCTTCAGAATCAACACTGCAGGAGAGCTCGATTTTTGTTATTTTAAGAATCGATACTCAAAAGAGGGAAGGAAGAAAGGGGAAGCTGTGCTGTGGCAGAGGTCAGGGTAGGGGCTGCTGGATTCTGCTCTCTCCATCCCCTGTGCAAGGTGGTGACCCCAGAAGGACCCTGGGCGATGGATGCAGCCCCCAGCCCAGCGGGGAGCGGGCACTGGTTCCCCTCCAGCTCTCCAGGCTC
Source organism: Piaya cayana (assembly GCA_013389865.1). Taxonomy (NCBI): domain Eukaryota; kingdom Metazoa; phylum Chordata; class Aves; order Cuculiformes; family Coccyzidae; genus Piaya; species Piaya cayana. Next base: position 50,026 of record WAAB01014806.1, on the reverse strand, counting down.
TCCTGCTGCCTCCTGCCCTTTGCTGAACTTCCTCTTGAACCCATCTGATTCCCTCCCCGTGGGGGTTTTCCAGGATGTGGTGAGCTCAGCTCTAACTTTTAGAGGCATTTCCAGAGGCTGGAACCTGATCCAAAGGCTCCTGCATGAGCTGTGGGAAAGGGGCAGCGAGGTCGTGCACGTAGTGTCACCAGGGGCTGTGATGATGCCACCAGGGCAGGAGCCTCACTGGCTTCAGCATCAAAGCGCTGGTTTTGCCCAGCTCTGAGGCTGCGGGGCTGCTTCTCTCCCTGCAGAGAAAGGAAGAGGAAGCGGAGTCCTGAGCCCAGCAGCAGCTCGGGGTGCAGAGGCCATGGGGGTGCAGTCGCACCAGGAGAGACAAATGCAGGAAGCGAGTAACCGCGTGGGGTAAACATCGCACCAAAGTGAACAGAAAGGGGTCAAGGCTGGAGAGGGTCTAGACCATAGAATGGGTTGGGGTGGAAGCAACCCCGAAGCCCATCCAGTCCCACCCCTTCCATGGGCAGAGACACCTCCCACTGGATCAGGGGCTCTGAGCCCCATCCAACCTGGCCTTGAACCCCTCCAGGGATGGGGCAGCCACCCCTGCTCTGGGCAACCTGGGGCCTCCCCGCCCTCACAGCAAAACATTTCTCCTTAAAATCTCATCTCAATCTCCCCTCTTTCATCTCAAACCCATTCTCCCTCATTCTCTCCCTGCCCTCCCTGATCAAGAGCCCCCACCCCAACTTTTCTGGAGCCCCTTTCACCACTGGAAGCTGCTCTAAGGTCTCCCTGGAGCCTTCTCTTCTCCAGGCTGAACAACCCCAACTCTCCCAGCCTGTCCCCACCCAGGAGGTGCTCCAGCCCTTGCATCACCTCTGTGGCCTCCTCTGGACTTGCTCCTACATCTACATGTCCTTCCTATTCTGAGGGCTCCAGAGCTAAACGCAGAACTCCAGGTGAGGTGTCAGCAGAGCAGAGGGGCAGGATCCCCTCCCTTGCCTGCTGGTTCCCCAGCTTCAGACACAGCCCAGCATGCAACTGGCTTTCTGGGCTGCAAGAGTAAATTGCAGCTTCTGCTGGAGGGAAGGAAAGCTGGGAGGCTGGGGATGGCACAGCACTTCCTGGGCTGCCACCACGGCACCATCACCACTCACCCTCTGGCTGTGTATTTTTCAGTTCCCTGCTCACCAGCCTTCCCTGCTGCCATGGGGTTTAGACCCCCTGAGGGTTGAGATTTTTTTTTCCCATGGTAAGTTTTCCCTTCAGGAGTTGCAGGAGGAGAGCAGAAGCGCTTTCTTGCTGTCTGGGTTTCTCCTGGAGCAGCCTGCCCGAAGCAAAACCAGCTCAGCCCTCCCAGCAGGGCCGGGAGCGAGAAGCAGCCCTGAGCTTCCCCGCGGCCCTCAAGGCCCACATTGCACAAATGTTTTGGAGCTCGTACAGCGTCTGGTTGAGCAATAGGTCAGGATTTGCATGGCGTGTTGGCCTGGGGGAAAGGTTTCCACAGCCTGCAAGGCAGCTCTTGCCTCACTCAGCGAGGTGGGAGCGCTGCAGCGGGGCTGCCCACCCGCAAGCTCTGCTGGGGAAGGCAGGAATGCGGCTCCATTTCACCTTCCACCTCCTGAACCCTGGCAGAATGGGGCTGGCAGGGGGTTTCCAGCCCTCTGAAGAGCTGAGCTGGGGCTGCAGCAGGGCCAGGAGGTTGTCACATGGCTGCGAAGTTGCCATCCCGCATCACTGATGCTGCTGGGATCCCTGCAGGAGAGTTTGGGGCTGGGGTTTTGCCCTGGCAGGAGGGTCTAGTTGGCAGGATCTGATTTATTTTGGTAGTTCGAAGCGGCGCGGGGCTGTTCTGCCATGCAGGAGCCAGGTCGGTGCAGGATGAGTCAAGCTGCTGTTATTTGCATTGCATCATTTCCCTGACCGTGCGGGGTGCTGCACGGGCACGTTGGGAGGAACGATCCCTGCTCGCTGCAGGAGCCCGAGATCAGCCCTTGCACCCCCTCAACTCCTCAGGGTGGGCGTAGAGACCACGTTTGGTGCTGTAGGGAAGGTTTCCAGCTGTAGGGATGGTTTCCATTGCAACATCACTGGGGTCACGGCAGCTGCCCTGCAGCGTCGTGGGGTTAATTCCCAAGCAGCATCACCCAAGCCTGCCTGGTGCTGGTAATAAAACCAGGGCAAAAGTATTTCTACAAAAACCCTAGGGCTGGAAGTGACTTCTCAGGGCTGCAGGCAACAAGGAGCAGGGGCACTGACCCTCAGCTGTGGGTCATGGGGGCTCTTTGTGCTCAGCCCAAGTGAAAACTGCAGCCCAGAGCGAGCACCAGCTGAATAGAATCATGGAATGTTTGGGTTGAAAGGGACCCCAAATCCCACCCAGTTCCACCTCGTGCCATGGGTAGAGACACCTGCCTCTGGCTCAGGTTGCTCAAAGCCCCATCCAACCTGGCCTTGAACACCTCCAGGGAGGGGGAATTGTGGTTTCCCCTGGTCTGTCCCCAAGGAAGGTGCCTGCACAGTGAACCAAGGCATCTGCTCTGCCCGGGGAGCAAGGAGCCAGTGATCAGCACGAGTTTGAGCAGCAGTTTGTTCCCTACATGGGACGTGGTGTGTGTCCGTGGTGGCATCACTGGGCAGATCCCCTGTATGAGCAGCTGCCTCCTCTCAGGCTCTACAAGACTGAGCTGCTTCGCTCCCCTTTCACCTGGTTCATACTGGCAGTCCGGGAGCATCAGCCACTTGCGGGGTCCCCCTGCCAAGGGTGTGGGGAGCCGAGGGTGGCACCCAGCGCGGTGCCAGGACCTGCAGGGAAGGGCTGTGCACCCAGGGCCAGCGAGACGTGTTCTGAGCGGTGGGAACGGCGACAGAAAAAAAGAGTTTGCCCATCGCTTGGCAAGGAGCGGCTGGTTTGCATAGCCTTCTCGCAAGGCAGGATTAGCTCCCGAGTGGGAAGCGCTGCTGCCCCGCTCTCCCCTTGGCAGCAGGGAACACTTCCCTGACTGAGTCACCTCTGTGGCCAAGCCCTCAGCTGCCACAGCCTGGGGACTGGTCCCCTCTCTTGGCTTCGCACCCTATTCCCCAGCTGCAGCAAGGTCTGTGCAGCGTTGTGGTGGCTCAGCCCATGCATGGAAAGACCAAGCAATGATTCCAAGCGGGATGTGGGTGCCTGTATTTTGCAGCAGAAGAGCAGGGACCATGGAGAAAACCAGGGCAGGGTGGGTGCAGGATGCGGCCCCTTGGGCTGGGGCGCAGGGCAGCCCTGCCCCTCTGCACCTTGAGCAGGAGCTGGAGGCTGGTCCTGCTGCCCTCCTGGCTTGGGGAAGGCTCCGTGCCCTCTTCCAGCCCCCCTGGCCGCTTCTTCTCCCTTTGCTGGGCTCAGGGCTGGCAGATCCAATGTGGCACAGGAGAGGACCAGGTGGCGTTTCCTCATGTGGCTCCATGTGGTCGCTGGAGCTTGGTCCCTGCTGGCACTCGCCTGGCACAGCATCCCTGGCTGAGCCCTTCTCTGAGGACAAGAGCCCCTCGGCCACTCCAGGAGAGCTGATCCCCTCTCTAAGTGCTCGCATGGAGCCAGCTGAGAGTTGCAACACCTGCAGAGCAGTGGATGGAGGAGACTTACCAGGCCAACGAGGAAATCAAACAGGGCAGCAGTTGGGTTTTGCAATGTAGCCACGGCCCCCTTGGCTCATGTGTGCGGGGTGGCAGGCAGAGAGCTTTCTCCTCACCCTTGAAGCTCCCACCAAGCTGCAGCAGATCAGGAAGATGCTCCTTGCTGGTCTCCAGTGGAGGGAACTGGCTCGAGGTACAGTCAGCCCTGGAGGGGACCCTGGGCAGCACTGGAGGCAGAGGCTCGTCCAGAGCTGCTTCCCAGCTGGTTCCCACTTCTGGGAAACAGGCAGGGCTGGACAGGATGGGGAAGGACCCAGACAGAGGCTCAGACAGGGACACAACTGGGACCACATCATCCTGTCGTGCCAGGGCAGGGAGGGACACGCTGCTCCCTCCTCTCTCCCCAACCCCCTGCTTACTCCATCACTTTTTTGTGTCTGTCATGGAACCACTGGTCCCCAACCGGCTGCCTGGGCACGGGGCTGGCTGCTGGGGGGCTCCATCCACTCGCATCCTTTAAGAGAGCAAAAGGGCGACACGGGGAAAGCNCTGGGTACCAGAGGGGACCAGGGACCCCACGGGGGACTCACCCGCTGGCGCAAGCTTTGCTGCTCCTGCAGTATCTCCAGGAACCGGCTGCTCCACAGCAGCTTCTCGGCGCCCAGCTCGGTGCAGAGGTAGCGGATATCGGCCTCCAGTGCCTCCAGTCTTTCCAGCACGGCCTCGATGGTGTCACCTCGCTGCTGCTGCTGCTCCACCACTGCCCTGGCACCACAGCTCTGCTCTTGCCACTGCCCCACAGCACCCATCCTGCCCGGCTTCTGCTCTGGGGACACCCCCATCACGCTGGGGACCCACCTGCCTGCCCTGACTCCAGCGCAGAATTGGAGTCCCCGTCCTCCTCGCTCCCCTCGCTGCTGTTTTCCAGCCTCGACTGCAGTGCCCTGCCAAGCTGAAAGCCAGAGAGGACTGGCACAGCCAGGGACAACCAAGCCTGGGTGGTCCCCAGCACTGACTGTGACCAGCAGAGCTGCCCTGTGCTGGGCCCTGGGGAACCTACAGCCCAGCCCAGCCGTCCCCTGGGGCATCGGATCTCTCCAGAGTCCCCATGGCATGGGGACACGGTGGGAGGGTTACCTCCTCGGTGGCCTGGAAGGCGCCGTCCCAGCAGCTCTTGTAGCAGATCAGTAGGAACTGAGGGAGAGGATGGTGGCCGCGTGGTGAGAGCCGTGGGTGCAATGGGACGTGGTTTAGTGTTTGATGGGAATGGTTGGACACAATGGTCTGGTGGGTCTCTTCCAACCTGGGGATTCTATGATTCTCTGAAAACCACCCTGGGGAATTCAAAGCCTGGACCGATGTCCCCATGGCTCCCGGTGGACAGAACCATCCAGTGTCTCCAGCCAAGGGCCAACCCCCAAGGATGACAGTCCCAATCCCTCTATCCTGCTGCTGGATGGGGTGGTGGCATCTCCCACATCACAGCCCCCAGTGGCACCAGTCACAGCCCTGGCAGCATCCCTCCCCGCGCCCTGAGCCCCAGTGTGGGGGACACACTGCGTTTGGAGCCAACACAAAGACCCCTGGGGAAGGGACGCAGCAGTACCAACCCACGCCAGCTTCCAGAGCCACCGCAGCCAGCAGATCACCATCCCGGAGAGTTTCAGAAGCCACCAGCACCCGGCACGCAGGAGCTGCCTCCACCTGGGCACCGGCTGCGCACGCTGCCTGCCCATGGTGACCCTGAGGAGCAGGAGGAGGAGCGGTGACGTACCCACACCCGGCTCACCCGCTGGTACCACCGTACATCAGCATCCAGCCCTCTTTGCCAAGGCAGGGTGAGTATTTGTGGAGCCAGAGCCCAGCTGAGGGCGATGTCTGCGCCCTCTCCCCAGCTCTGCCCCTCTTACCTGGCAATGCCCACGCACGGAGCCCTCCCTGGGGCGGCTGCAGCCCCTCCTGCTTGGTCTCAGCCCTCAGCCACTCGCTTGGGCTCAAACCTAATCCTCTTGGTGACGAGGCTGAGCAGGGGATTAGTGCTCCTCCTGCTCTACCTCTGCTGGTTGTAAGGACCATTGCTGCTCTGCCAGCCCTCAGGTCTGCTCAGGATTCATCTCCTGCAAGCAATTCTTGTCATTTGTCTTCAACAGCTACTTTTAGTCTTTATTACCACTCAGGTAACAGGCTGTGCAGCTCCCACACTCCTGAGTCCATGGCCAGGCTCAGGCTATCCTGGGGGTCTTTAGTCACTCATGCTGGTTAGGAAGAAAAACAGAAATAAAATAGACATTAGAGGCAAAACTGCCAGCGTTGGACTCCAGCATCCACCTCACGACACTCTTGGAGAACATTAGCACTGTTAGATGCAAGTTAAGTCCTGCATCCAGCTCTGGAGTCCACAGGACAGGAAGGACGTGGATACATCAGAGTGAGTCCAGAGGCCACGAAGATGATCCAAGGGCAAGCTGAGAGAGTTGGGGTTGCTCAGCCTGGGGAAGAGAAGGCTGTGGGGAGACCTTAGAGCAGCTCCCAGTAGGGAAAGGGGCTCCAGGAAAGCTGGGGAGGGACTCTGGATCAGGGATGGCAGGAATGGGACGAGGGGGAATGGGTTTGAGATGAAAGAGGGGAGACTGGGATGAGATCTTAGGGAGAAATGTTTTGCTGTGAGGGTAGGGAGGCCCTGGAACAGGTCGTCCAGGGAAGCTGTGGCTGCCCCATCCCTGGAGGGGTTCCAGGCCAGGTTGGATGGGGCTTGGAGCCCCTCATCCAGAGCAGGAGCTGTCTGTGCCCATCACAGGGGTGGAACTGGATGGGCTTTGAGGTCCCTTCCAACCTAAACCATTCCATGGTTCTACAATAGGCCAGCAGAGCCCCCCCCACGCTGTCCTCACTCCCCAGGGATGCTGGTGCCACAGAGCTGCTGCTGGTCCGCAGGCCCTGGGAGGGAAGAGCTGAATATCAGCAGCTCGGGGTTCCCTTAACTGTGAACCAAGCGTTTGCCATTCAGCTTTCTGCCCCATCAATACTGCTGCCATCAGGCACTGCCCACAGCAGAACAGACCGTCCCCATCCACACTGCCCTCAGCAGAACAGGCTGTCCCCGTCCCTTAGTGACAGACGCTGCCGGAGGCTGGCGAGGTTGCATATTCCCCTTGTCCCTGCAGCACCCCTAACGTGTTATCGCAGGGAAAGAGGAGCTGGCTGACTCTTTGCCACAAAGACCCGCCCGCACACGCAGGACTCCGAGCTCCAAGAGCCCTTTGCTGTGTCTCTGCAGGCAAATGTTCCATCCGAAGCGGCGCAGCAGCTTTCCTCGAGGTCACGGAGCTGCAGCAGGGACTGTTACCCTCTGAAGTTCAGGCGCTCTTGCAATCCTTGCTCTGAAACGGCAGCAGTGGTGGTCGAAAAGCTGCTTTTGTACCAAAGCCAAGTTATCAAAAACAATCAGTGCGGGCTTCTCTTTTGGAGAACCTTGGAAGATCGAGGCCTTTTAGGAGTTTATGCTGTTCCCTAGATCTTTCACACACACACACACATCTCCTCGTATTTAACCTCTGTAACTTAAATCACAAAGAAGTAGGGCAGCTTTAGAGCTCTCCCACTAAGCCCTCACATCCCGACCCCCCCTGCGGATAAGCAGCTGCCAGCCCCCAGGAGCAGAGCGCCAGCCGCTCGCTCTGCTGCGGGATAAGCCGGCTCCCTCCGTGAACAAAGGCAGAGCTGCCTTGATCCCTGAAGCAGACGCCAGAACAAGGGAGAACTTCCCTCCTCCACTTTTCCCTCTGCTCTCAGGCCCCGTTCTGCACCGACTGGGTTGCCTAGAGGGAGCTGGGAGAGCCCCCCAAGGCACTGGGAAAGCAGAGCACCCTCTCCACCGGTGACGTTTACACAAATGCATCCCGGCACCGGTAACAAACACAATTGAGAAAAGCAAAACAAATTTTAACATCAGCAGGTGATATCGTGACCTGGGTGCTGCGAAAAGCACCTAACTCACCCCTCCGCACCCGCTTCCAGGGGCTCCCCCTTTATCCGCAGGCATCGTGCCAGTATCAGCAAGAAGCGACTTCCATCCAAGTCCTACCTCGAAGCGGGATTAGTCGAACACAGCTGGAGATTAGTGCCTGGCAACCCTTGCGAGTACTCAACGTCACGTCTACTAAAGAAAATCAAGCGCAAAGGAAACCTCCCGAGGGTCAGGAGAGAAGGAACACTGGGACAACTCCAGCCGAGTCCTCAATAAAGCAGAGAATCAAAAGCGCCGCGAGTCAAATTTTGGACCGAAGGAAACATGAGAAGAGAGACAAACATGGAGCTTTTATTGTTTATGTACAAACGACAGAGGTTTGTATTAAAAAGAGAACCCAGCTAACCTCAAAGACGGCAAAGAGCAAGGTGACTCGGAGCTCCAGCCTGCCCTGCATCTAAAAGCACTGTAGGAATCTTAGGGGATGGTGTTTAAAATTCAAGCTAGAGAAAAAAAAAGGGTTAACCCCCTTCTTCTCTGCTTGAGTAAGAATCAAAACGAGCCGTTCCACAAAACGAAGAACCTTCCACTCTAACGGATTAAAACAAAGAAACTAAAAGTCAATTTGTTAACGATACACCTTGGTTTAAAAAAAAACAACCCAAAACCAAAACAACAACCAAGAACATAACCAACAACAAAAAAAATAAAACAAAACAAAGCTACAAAGCTAAGGATCAGCCACAAAAATAATCTAAAGCCTTACAACGCGGCTGGGACACACTGAATCATAGCTCGGTTCCAGTGGAAAAAGAAACCCTTCTCCGTGGGTTGGCAGATGACGGGGGCGGCAGCAGCAGCGAAATCAGCCAATTTTAAGAACTTCCCGACAGAGGTGGAAGCACAGAACGGTCAGGAATCGAGGACTATTACTACAACTACAACCTTAAAGTCTTCCCGCAACTCAGGCGATTTAAAAACGATGCAAAGTACATGGTCCAAGGTTTCTCCCCCCCCCACTGAAGTTCTTTAGAGCGAGCGGCTCCCGCAACTGCAGATGCTTTTCCAGGGAGCTGCCGTCGCCCTCGTTCGCTCAACTGGCGTTTTTCTCAGCGGGGACTCACGCAGACCTAAATCCCGGGAGCGTCAGCACTGATGAGTCTAGTAGTCCTGCAGAGAAAGGAAAGGACGGGAACGTTAAGACCTTCCTACCTTCGATTCCGCTTGCAGAGCCGGGGTTTCTCAGCCTCCTCTCATTTCTACACACCGCTAGTCGCAGGCAAAATAGAAAAGAGGCTTTTTTTTCTTGTAGTTTCAATAGAAACATTCAAAATCTTTGTTCATGAACGCATCAACCAAACCCCAGCGCTTTTCGTGGTCCAGATGGTGACAAGGGACGGGGACACAACAGTTTTGTTCATATGAAGTGCACAAGGTTTAACTGTGACCAAGCTTCAGAACGAGCTCGTCTGGGCTCGTTTACTCATTATTTCATATTGCGATACTCCTCGACCGCAAAAATAAGGTCTTAAATTACAGCAGAGGGAGGCTTTTTTTTTTACGATTAGGAGTCACTCATCCCCTCAAGCCTACAAGAGGAGCAACGAAAATAGTGACGGAGCACGATGATACTTACGGCTCTCGGCTTTTTGTTTAACTTGAGATCAATCCTGCGGTTGGAAAAGACAAGAGAAACGTCCATTTCAATACGTGAAACCAACACTAGAGTCCAAAGCACCAGCTACTGCATAGGGCACAGGCTACGACAGAGACTATTTCGGTTAATTCGATCCACGTTTTCGATTGGGCTGAGTCAAATCACTGTCCCAGTGTTACTGGGCAAAAGAGCAAAGAGACGGAGAGTGGATTCTTTTATTATTTGCCAAAATGGATATTGCGTCCACTCAAGACACGAGTTAATTAAGGGGCGTAATCAAAATCGCGGGGAAGTTAGGTGGCGTAAAGAAATCAGGTTAAATACGCATGCTCTACGTTAATTCGTTAGACGCGTGACTATGCCCGAGGTAATTAGGCAGACATAGCGATCACGGTTAATTACTCGAAATAGAGACAGGAGTGCGAGATGACAGGGATTACACGAATCAAAAGGTGTTGAGTTCATTACATTTTTTTTTCCAGAAGGAAACATCCAAGTCTACACTAAAATCTCCTTAAGAAGCAAAGCCGGAAGAATCAAGTTTTTTAGGCTAATTTTTTTAAGTTTAAAAGTTTATCTATTAAAAAAAAAAAAAAAGAAATAGAAAGGTAAAGGAGAGTGCGAAGTTAATTATTGAATTTTTGCTGAAGTTATTAAATAAAATGTTACCTCCATCACGCTTTTCTGTTTTTAAAAAAAACTTCCCAGCCTAACCTAATATACATACCTACAATTAAACAGATAAACTACGGGTTAGAAAAAGGGCTCAAAAGGCACATTGGTGTCTACACACTAACAACACAGCACAAGTACTAATTCAAGTCAAAACTTACTCAAAGTCATAATCAAACATGCCAGACGGGCTGAGGGGCAGCATTTGAAAGGAAGAAAGCAATAGAAATTAATATACTAACGAATTAAACCAATTAGTTGATTAGCCACCCTAGCGAGATTACTGAAAAAAAAAAATGAAATAAAATAAAGGATAAAGGCAGCGGTCAAATGCCATCAAGTTTGTAACCAGAATTTGGAATGAAGAAAGCACTCCAGATTCAGCAATCCAGAGTCCCCCTCCCCAACTGGATTTCTGGGAAAAAGAGGTGTTAGGACAGAGGCCGAGCGGGTTTTACAAGAGGGAATTTTAGGGGCTGAAGGGGGAAGCCATCAGATATTTGAGAGCGCGCACCCAGCTCACAGGCAGAGAGGAAAACGGATCTGCTTGCAAACCGACCCGAGCAGGGGCTCCGTTTGGGTTGTTAAAGCAAAGCAGAGCTCGTTCAGGCAGAAGGGGAGACACAGAGCCGGGATAGAGGGTGGGGGGGGAACTCTCACACGCTCACACAGCCCCTCACACTCGCTCCCGCGTGCACCAGGGGACAGCCCTGGTGCCACCCCAGCCCTCGTCCCCACAATAATCCTGCCCCAAGCTAACACCAGGGCTCGTTGGGAAGGGTTCGTCCCTCACATCGGCTCCTTGCAGCACTGGATTTTGAAGAGGAAACAGCCCTGCTTCCTCTCGAAGTATTTTTTTTTAGCCGTGAAAATCGCTGCGCACGAGAAAATCATCATCTTGACCTCCCCGTGGTCTCCAAGGGAATGGACGACGACTTCAACAGAGACATTGGAACTTGCATCAATTCCTGACTGGAACTGTTTGAGGCAAACTGCCTGCTCACACCAGTCCTGCCCAGTCCAAACTCAACCTCCCCGCTGCTCCCAGTGGCAGGTGAAGCAGAAAACCCAGTGGAGTCAGCGCAAGCATCTCCAGGTTGCCTGGGCCCAGCACCTCCAGAGCCCAAAGTGATGCTGGCAAGTGGAGAAGCTTCTGGACAAACCCCAAACACTAGTATTGATTCATATTTGTGTCTCTCTCTCGTTCCTTGACACCAGAGAGACAGAGATGGAGTGCTCAGGGCTGCTGGGACTGGATGATCATTTGGGTTTTCTTTAACCTGGATATACTGGAAAATTGTTTGGTCTTTTCTGCTAAAACTCAGGGGGTGGCCAGTAACACCATTCACAGTTTCGACAGCATTTTTATTGTAGATGAGCTTAATTCTCTTCTTTTTTAATCTATCTGGCCCTGCTAAACATTAAGAATCGCCATCCCAGATCGGACCAGGGCTCCTCACGTCCAACATGCATAGTATGCATCAGTAGAAAGGAAGGAGAAACCACCCCAGAGCAAAACAACCTGGTGGATTCTTCCTAACTCCTAAACTAAAACTGCTAAAACTGGGCTTGGGTAATGGAGCAAAAGGATTTATATTATTGACAGCAGCTGTATTGCAGCGGATGGGTTTGCTGCCCAGGCAAAGGCTTTTTTTTTTTTTTGTTTGAAATAGCAATTTTTGAAGCTGGACTTCAGCTTTGCTGGTTGTTTCTCTGAATTTGACCACAAAATAGTTTCTTGTGTTATTCCTGAGCTTCTTTCCAATCATCTACAGGCAAAAAAACAGGCTTGAATTGCTTTGGATTCCCAGCTCACGAGGAACCCAAGGGGCACCCAGCACTTTAGGATATCGGCCCAATGACAACTACTGCAGGAGGAAAACTCTGAGCTAAGGATTAACGCCACACTAATGGCTCAAAATCTAACGAAGGAGAAAAATCATTAAACATTTTTCAGGCACTGTACCTACCTCCACCATCTCCCAAACCAACCTGCCCCAACCGCCTCTGGGAATTTCCACCACTTGTCCTTAAATCATTTCTTTTAAACGCGTAGGATGGTCCCTGAAAAAGGAAAGCCCATCCCCACCCAAAGCCAACAAGCTCTGAGTTAGCAAGAACACTTGACTTGAAAAAGCTCCTTTAGTTCTAACGACCTTTAGGTGCCAGTTCTGGCAACTACGTCCAGAGAGGTGCAGCTCTGCAGCGTCTCCTCTTTCCAAGAGCAGGGATTTCCAGGTTTTTCTCCCTTCACAGGGCCCTGTCACCCTCTGGAGAAACCCACGGGCCAGCTCTGCCGAGGGGCAGCTTCTGCTGGCCCACAGGGAGCAGCGCTGCGAGGTTCATTTCACGCTGCTCCACGCCAGAGGGGAGCCCCTTAAGAAGCAGAACGGGTCATCTAAAACCAACCACAAAGAGTTCAGGAAATCTTGGCTTCACCTGCGCTTCAGGTCAGTTTAAAACAAACACTCTAAGGGTAAAGGACAAAGCAACTCTTCTACACCATCATCAAAAAAAAGACTCAGTCTGGGACACGGCAGCTGCAAGTGCTTGGAGTGGAAATCTTAACTGATGATGCTGAGAGCGTCCATAACCTCAAAACATTCTGATCTGCTTTTTCTTCCTCCCCCTTCACAGAAAGCACAGAAGCATGGACATTCCTATCTTACTCGGTTCCACAGAAACCAAGAAGGAAGCCAGGACTGCTCAGAGGGAAGGCAAACGGCTTCATCTTCCTGGAAAGACAGGAGAGCTGAAAAAGCCTGTGTTGATGTGTTTAAATTCCTCGTCGTGTTGTCCCCTCCGTGATACAACAGGCCCTGGCAGACACTACAGGATGCACACAACTGAAAACCAGAGAAAAGACCCAAGCAAAGGGCCCAAGCTGCCCGTTCTGACACGTGACTCACGCCTTCCACATAACACAGTAAATCCAGCAACACGTAACAGTCCGGCAGGCACGAGAAGGCCGCCGGCACCACTAACCTGTGTCGATTTTTGTTCTTTCGTTTTTTGTGGCTGCTGTGGTGGCTCCCAGAAGAAGTGGAGGAAGCAGCTTTCTGGGGCTTCACCCCCTGCACGGACCCATCCAGCTCTTCAGCGTCCTCCTGGCTGGGCTCGTTCTCCTGATTGTGAAAGTCTGGAGAAGTGTCACTCTCGGTGCCGCTGCCGGGCTCCCCTAAGCGGGACAAAGACAGACGAGGAGAGAAGTTACCTCCCCGCAGCCCCAGGGAAAGCCCTGCCTGGTGGTGCTGTGCCTCCCTGCACCAAGAGGGAAAGAAGAGAACCTGAAAAACACCCCAACGTTTGGACTGGATGATCTGAGAGGTCTTCTCCAACCTTAACGATTCAACTGAAGCACACAAGAATTGCGTTTGATTTGGTACTGAGTGCAAAAATATGCTTAAAACTCCTGAACAGTGGCTGCCCCCAACTTGTACGTGACTGATGGACGCAAGCAGAAATGAAGCTTCAGCTCCTAGGACATATAAAGAGCACCAAAAGCACTGACATAAGTTTTATGCACAATAAACCCTTGCTGAGCATTAATGTTTATTCCAGAAAGAAAGCTCAGCGTTACTGCCGCTTCTCCCAGTGCCACTTTGGTGACCTGTGCAGCCAGGGATCACGCTGGGAGCACTCAGGAGTCAGAAAAAGAGGAGAAGCCAAAGGTCCCTGGATGGAGAGCCCTGCTGGGGAGCCACCAGCACGGATCCAGACAGCTGGAGACAGAGCTGAACGGTGGGAAGAAGCGTAGATCTTCCCAAATTCTGAGAGACGTAGAAGAAGAAGTGACTTACGCTTCTCAATGAGCTGGTCCTGGACTCCAGCCAATGCACTGACCGCCTGGAAAACCAAAAGGGACGTTCGTTTGCTTACCGCTTATTAATTTCCTCAGCGCTTTCTAAATGGTCAGACCCCCAGGGATCACCGCACAGAGCCAATGACCCAGCAGAATGGGTTAGGAGCAAGAGGAAGAGGACAGAGATGGCAGTGACAGGCATGTGGCACAAAGGGCACAAGGAAAAGGGTTTCTGAGAGAGCCTGTAACAGGGGAGCGATGATGCCCAGGCCAGGGAAGACAGGTAAGGAGCTTAAATGGAAAACGGGTCCTGCAGCAGCCCTGGAAACCGCCACGGTAGCAAGGAGCACCAAGGGACAAGGACAGGGATGTGGATGGGATGGGGACATAGATGGAATGAGGATGAGGATGGGGATCAGCCTGGCACTCACTGCTGCCGAGGTGACCGAGGACTTGCTGAAGAGCCGCTCAGCCTCCTTGAACTTGCGGTTCCTCCGGTCGTTTTTGCTGTTGGAGTTCCTGAAACAGAGAGAGAAACAACATGACGGGGGCCTGGCAGGCTGGGTAGGGGCGAGGGGCAGGAGCAGAGCGAGTAGGGCAGGAACAGGGGCAAAACAGGAGCAGGGGGAGTTCCTGAAACAGGGGCAGGAGGAAGGGCAGGGGCAGGCAGGACAGGGACAGAGGCAGAGAGCAGGCAAAGGCAGGTGGGGGCAGGGGCAATATAGGATGAGGTAGGGAGGGCAGGTGAAGATGGACAGTGAGAGGGGCAGGGGCAAACCAGGAATGGACAGGGATGGGGGCAAAACATGAGCAGGCAGGGCTGAGGTAGGGGCAGGGACACAGGCAAAATAGGAGAGAGCAGGGCATGGGCAAGGGTAGGGGCAAAACAGGAGCAGGCATGGATGGGAGAGGGGCAAAATAGGAGGGAGGAGGGGCAGAATCAGAGGCAGGAGGAGGAGCAGTAGGGAGGGCAGGTGAGGAGAGTGCAGGGGCAGGGGCAGGGCCCGAGCTAGGGGCAGGGGCAGGCAAAGACGGGCCGGGGCAGGTCTCACTTCTGGTTGGTGAGGTAGCGGTCCCAGCCGCGGATGATGTTGCCGTACATCTGCGTGTCCTCCAGGTAGCTGCCCTCGAAGGCGTAGATCTGCCGCTCCAGGTTGGCCAGCGTCTCCTGCGGCACAGGCAGCGCATGGAGGGCCCGGCCCGCCCCCCCCCGNCGCCCCCGACTCCAAGATCTCCGCAACCCTCAGCTCCGAGCTCCGCACGCCTCCAGCTCCAAGCTCTGCGCGCCCCCCAGCCCCACGCCCCCAACTCCGAGCTCCGAATCCCCAGCTCCGTGTGCCCACAGCTTCGAACCCCCAACTCCATGTGCCCCTAGCCCTGCGCCCCCAGCTCTGAGCACCCCTAGCCCTGCGTCCCCAGCTCCCCCCCCCCCCCCCCAGCTCCAAGCTCCCCACACTCCCAGCTCCGAGCTTGGTGCTCCCGCCCTGTCTGCACCCTCAGCTCTCTGCACCCACAGCCCAACTTCCATGCTCTCCAGCCCAAAATATCCCAGCCTTGAGTGCCCCCAGCCCCACGTATCCCAGTTCCACGCAGGTCCAGCCCCACACTCCCCTCTGTGGGAGATGCCCCACGCAGGAGTCGCTCATTCCAGCTCCATCAAATGCCCTTTAGCCAGGGCTCAGCTTTCATTGAGCTGCTTTAAGCCTGAGCGCTCTGGTATAAGAGAGGGATGGGCTCAGGCTGCCCCTTCCCAGGACACTGTAGAACCAGTTAAGCTCTGCAGTGATGTCCCATTTCCAAGCATGAACCCCTCTGCGTGCGGCCAAAGCCCAGACCCCAGTGAGGCCCCAGGGCCACTCTGGCGAGAACATTTTGAGCAGAACTGAGTAACCGAGGCTGAAGGTATAAAGTCTTTATTTAAAAACCCCTCCAGTACATATAAATGCGATCCTCCCGCCAAACCCCACTCCCTGCTGCGCGAAAACCTGCCCCAGTGTCCTGTATTTACACCAGAAACGTTCCCGTGTGCGCAGAGTCCGTGCGCAGCGGGCACCAACCCGCCTGTGATCACAGAACCAAACACCACAGCTCAGTCCGTGGTGCGGAGAATTCACAGCTCTGATACCGCAACACAGCGGGGAGAAGAGAGCCAAGAATAGCCAGGTACTTCCATGAGTGGAACTGGTTTTCCTCTTCCTAAAGCACTGCTTCCGTTTGCAGGGGAGAAGACTGCTTCCAACAAGCGGCTGGAGAACTCTATAATAAAGAAAACTTAAATAGTGCAAGCTGTGGCAACGAGGTGGCACCACAGAGAGGGGATTTATGGAAACGCAAACCAAGGATTCACAGGGCAGCATCAGAATTCCAGCCCTGGCTTTGGAGCCTCAGCATGGCCTGCTGGGACACGAACACAGCCGGCACGGAGCAGGGTGGCAGCGTCACATCCCAGCATCCTTCCCAGAAAGCGCTCGACCTCCGTTTCAAATCGCCCTGGAACGCTCAGGCAGGCTATTCCATCGGAATGCCCAGCCCCAAAAGTTATCCCGAGGGAGACAAGACTCCCCAGAACACACAGAATCACGAGAGGCTTCGCGATGATTTCACCTTCTTAGTGCTGAGCTTGGTGAATTCTCTCCGACTCCTGACAGGTGAAGGAACATGGGGAAGTTCTGTCTCACGAGTGTCCCCAAATGCATCCGTTACTCCCTAACCAGCATTTCCATACAGAGCAGTTGCAAAGGGTTAACAAAACAGTTAACACCACTACTTTTTAAACACGCCGGCTGTGCTTTACGTCATTCCCTGGAAAAGGACAGTCTCCCAACACTGCCCAGGCATTTCCAGCACCGGAGCTTTCACGCCCTGGTGCTCTGCTGCTTCCCAGGGTGAGGGGGGGGTGGAAAAAAAAGTGGGAAAGGAAAAAAGAAAAAAAGCTGTATTTCCTGATATGCAGAACTATCAAAGACGAATAACCAGTGAAATTCCCCCAAATAAACCACGAGAACTGGTCGGCAACGAAAAAGGGCGTTAAGGCAATAAGAGGCATCAGTGCTGCCACGCTCCTGTATTCAGATCCCAACACGTGTTCCACTGCAAAAGGTTCCTTTCCCTGTCTCACCCCCCCCATCTCTTCCTCATCTGTTAACTGTCAGACTCTTCCTCCTTCTCGTCCTCCTCGTCATCGTCCTTTGCGTTGGCCTCCGATTTATCCGAGGATTCGTGGAGGAGGACATACTCCCTACTGCTGAAGCCAAACTTCAGGACGTCCTTCTCCTTCAGTTCGTAGTAGCGCTGCGGCTCGATCCGCTGGTTGTTGAGGAAGGTGCCGTTCCCAGAGCCCAGGTCGATGATGTACGGCCTGACCCTGCGGCCAACGGTGCCGTCGGCACGAGTGTATTCCACGAGCCTGCAAAGCAAACATCGTATCAATCAGAGCAGCAAGGATCTCTCCAGAGGAGACTCCGCTCCCTCCCTGGGCAGCCAGTTCCAGGGCTCTGTCACCCGCACAGGAAAGAAGTTTTTCCTCATGTTCAGGCAGCTCCTGTGCTTCAGCTTGTGCCCAGTGTCCCTTGTCCTGTCACTGGACACCACTGAGCAGAGCCTGGCTCCCTCCTCCTGCTCTCCCTGCCAATCAGATATTGATCAGCATTCATAGGATCCCCTCTCCACCTGATCTTCTCCAGAGGAACAGACCCCAGGCTCCCAGCCTCTCCTCCTGAGAGATCATAGAATCACCAGGTTGGAAGAGACCCATCGGATCTTTGAGTCCAACCATTCCCATCAATCACTAACCCATGTCCCTCAGCACCTCGTCCACCCGTCCCTTAAACCCCTCCAAGGAAGGGGACTAA
>WAAB01014806.1:930-29166 GCA_013389865.1 Piaya cayana | reverse complement strand
CTTCAACATCCTTCTTGTGGTGAGGGGCCCACAACTGACCCCAGGATTCGAGGAGCAGTCTCACCAGTGCTGAGTACAGAGGGAGAAGAACCTCCCTGGCCCTGCTAACCTAACCTGGACATGTAACTTAACAAAACAAAACCTTTGACTCTTTCTGTTAAACCTCTGCCTTTGTGGCCCAAAGAACAGGTAAAGACATCAGCTCCAGCCCCTGTGCATCCAGCCTTCCCAGGTGAATGCACAGCAGCCACTCTCCCTCCATCGTTGTCCCCTTTCGTTAAAGATGAATTGATCCGTGTGACCACAATCAACTGCGCGGAGCAAGGGCTGCTGCTGCTGCGAGTCAGGGATGAAATCCAGATGACGATCGCAGCTTACGAGGTGTTGTACAAGAGCAGCATGGCATTCGGCATGCAGAAGGCGCTCCAGGCTGAGAAAGGCAAATCAGACATGCAAAAAAGAGTAAGTTGGGTGGTTAACCTAAAAAAATATTGGTTTCTGCACGTGAAAATAATGATTCCCCTTTCCACTGGATGGCAGCACAGGCCATCAAACACTCCTCTTGTTCCCCACGTAACTCTGCTTCATAAATTATGTGCCTGAGCACAGCACAGACTGTGCAACTTTGTCCATCTCAATGATCAATTTTCAATTCACAAACAAAACTCGAGCGATCATTTGTCTTTCCAAGATTGCGGAGCTAGAAGAGGAAAAGCGGGAGCTGGAGAGACAAGTGAGCGAAGAGAAAGCTCGATGTGCGGCGACTGAAAAACGTGGAAATGAAAAGCAGCAGCTGGAAGAGAAGAAACACATGGAAGAGGTTCAGTCCCTGAAACGATTGAATCAACAGCTGAAGGTTAGTAAAAAAAAAAGAAACTCAGTTCCAAACAGAAATGGTAAAAATACTCATTTTGTAATTAGGAAAAATTATAATTTTGTATAATTTGAATGAAAAAGCCCCCACATCTATTGAGTAAAGACATTACCAAAAATGTTAAATGTTTGTTTCAGGCTGAAAACATCATAGAGCCATAGAATGGGTTTGGGTTGGACCTTAAAGTCCATCCAGTTCCACCTCTGCCATGGGCAGGGACACCTCCCACTGGATCAGGGGCTCCAAGCCCCATCCAACGTGGCCTTGAGCATCTCCAGGGATGGGGCAGCCACCTCTGCTCTGGGCAACCTGTTCCAGGGCCTCCCCACCCTCACAGCAAAACTTTTCTTCCTAAGGTCTCATCTTACTCTCCCCTCTTTCAGCTGAAAAGCGTTCCTCTTCGCCCTGTCCCTGCTCTCCCTGAGTAAGAGCTCAGTACAGAGCTGCTTGCCTCATCTTCTCTGTTCTGGAAGTCTCTCTAATCCACTGACACCTTCAGGCCATCTGGAAATGGTTCAGGGCACAAGATGGAAGAACCGTTTGATCAAGTGTTGTGCCACTGGATCCTTGTTCCTTCCTTGAAGCACAAGCCCCCTGACGGCTCTGTACACACCCCTGTTTTCATCTATTCCAACAGCAGCTCGAGGAAGAGGAGAACCCGTGCTCCCTAAGCACAGGTCACTCTCTGATCAGTCTCCTAATTGGCCATCAAGTTGTCTCCCTAACTAACAAATTTGCTGTTCCCAGCTGCTTTGTCCCAGAGTTTCTGTTCCAAATGCCAGAGCGCCAAGTGTTTAATTTAGCGAATGGTCCAGCCCGAAATCAGAGCATTCAGACCACTGTTTCAACAGCTTTTATTTAATTTCCTCTTCAATGCTTTACATTATGAAACGAGTCTCATTGTATGGAGCCTGGGCCAGCTCTCTTTCTTCTCAGAATGCAACACGCCCGTATGCCAAGAATGAAAAGCTAATTTATAAAACATGTAGTCAGGAATGTCATAGCAAGGGGAAAAAACACCCTGGCCTGCTCCTCTGAAGCACTGCAGTGTCCCTCCACTCCTCCCTTTGAGGATCTAACAGATAATTTATCACTTCTCAGCAACACGGGTTTGGTTTTTTAGGTTCAATCTACTTTGACTTACTCTCTCCCTTTGTTTTTCAGGCCCAACTTGAACAAATCACTGCAGTAAATAAGTAGATTCGTTTGTAGCAAGAAGTTCAGAGCAAGAAGTTTGCAATTAGTGCCAAGGATTTGTCTTCATAAAACAGTCTTGAATGTTTACCGGTAACTGAAGGCAGTGTGATTGTATTCCTTCTCTTTCCCTCTCCGAGTTGAGATGCCAGAGCTTTATTAATTCCTCTTTTGATGCTGTCTCAACCTTCAGCTCCTCGAGTAGTGACCCCATCTCGGACTTCCCTGTCGGTAACACATTAGAAAAACTCCAATGCAATGAATTAATAAACACTTTTACTGGGAGTCATCTCTGTAATATTATTATTTTGAAAAGGTAGAGAAGTCAGAAGCAACGTACAAGGCGTCTACATTCATAGAATCATAATCATAGAATCACCAGGTTGGAAGAGACCCATTGGATCATCAAGTCCAACCATTCCCATCAAACACTAAACCATGTCCCTCAGGACCTTGTCTACTCGTGCCTTAAACACCTCCAGGGAAGGCGAATCAACCACCTCCCTGGGCAGCCTATTCCGATGCCTAATGACCCTTTCCGTAAAAAACTTACTCCTAATCTCTAGCCTGACCCTCCCCTGGCGGAGCTTGAGGCCATTCCCTCTCGTCCTGTCCCCTGTCACTTGGGAGAAGAGCCCAGCTCCCTCCTCTCCACAACCTCCTTTCAGGTAGTTGCAGAGAGCAATGAGGTCTCCCCTCAGCCTCCTCTTCTCCAGGCTAAACACCCCCAGCTCTCTCAGCCGTTCCTCATCAGACCTGTTCTCCAGCCCCTTCACCAGCTTCATTGCTCTTCTCTGGACTCGCTCCAGAGCCTCAACATCCTTCTTATGGTGAGGGGCCCAGAACTGCACACAGGATTCAGAATCATAATCATTATAGGTTGGAAAAGGCCTCTAAGATCAAGTCCAACCAAGAACTAAACTGCAGGGAATTCCCAGACAGGTGCCCAGAGGGCATTTCCTCTCCGTACCTCAGAGCCCCTCGAGGTAAGCTGGCATGAGCAGCTCCAGAGCTCTCCGTGGGGTTATTTCTCCTGAAATAAAGGGGTCCGGCACCATCCCACGATCACATCTGGGTAGCAGGAAACAGAACCTCTACCAGAGGTACCTGTGTCACCCACTGACAACACACCACAAGCACAGGGGGAAAAAAAGAGAATACGCTGCGGTCAAAAAGCAAAGCTCCACAGAGCCAGATTCCAGACAAACACCGAACCACCGCCCAGCAACCGCTTCAGGAGATGTTTTTCCAGCGCAGTGTTTCCTGGCCAGAGCTGGTGATGTGGAAATGCCACCATCTCCAACTGCATAAAGAACTTTCAGATGATGCAGAAACAAAAGGCGAGCCGCTGCTCCCGGGAACGAGACGGAGCAATCCCCACCAGGCTGAGGAATGGGAACGGCAAGTTTTATATTAAAAAAAGCCACTGCACACCAGAGCTGGTTTATGTAAAATTTAATAGAATAAGCAGTTATTGCTTATGTTTGAACTTCTTGTGCTTTGATCTTTGTTCCTCTAAGCCAGTTTTTTTCTTGTTCTTATTCTTATTTTTCACGTTGTGAGTTTCATAATACCGGACTCCCACTTTCTTGGAGCGCTGCTGCCTCTCGGCTCGTCTTCTCTGCAAATACACACACACACATGAGGCATTAGCCAATCTGCAGTATCCATACCCCGAATTCATCTGCATTCTTTCCAACCTCGTTCATTTTGCATTCTACACGTCTTGAGTCAAGTAAATCATTTCAAGCCAAACGTTTCTGATGCAAATGCACAGACATCGACATGGAATCCACCCGCCCTCTTGAAATGTGACACAGGAAGAAATGATTTAGCCTTGACAAAAGCAAAGAACAAGGGACGAGCAGAGCCTGATGCCCTACGAGGCCTTGAGAAGATGTGTCAGAAGATTCATCAACACAAACCAGTCTCCCATTCCTTCTCAGAGTCCCAACTGCTCACAGCAACGCTCGGAAAAGCCCTTGCAGCACACAAATCCCTTTCAAAGTCCTACAGACTCTTTCCCTTGGTATTTAAGTTATTCTAGAACCCTTGAGACTCGATTAACATGGACAGAATACAGCAGTGGCTCTGTTGTACTCCAGTACTGCCCCATCTACTTTCAAACGCTCCCATCTCCTAGCACGTGGGTCCCTGTTCTCCCAAGAGCAGCAGCAGCAGGCAACACTCATGCTTTTTCCACACAGGATTTGCCCTCAGCACCCTTTGCCCTGCTGGGGCCTCCTCTGGGTGCGCACCCAGCTGGAACGAGCTGCTGTGACATCTCACGTCACCACCTCCACACCTGCCCTGCCTCACCCACAGCCCCTCTGAAGGATCCAAGTGATAACAGGTCATCTGTGTAAAAAAATCCCAGCGCTGATACCCTGCTCGCTTGCTATACCAGAACCCCCACTTACTTCTTTGGATGTAAGCTTCTTGCCAGGCTGTTTACCCAAATCGTCTTCATCTTCCTCTTCTGCTTTCCGC
This sequence comes from Piaya cayana, assembly GCA_013389865.1. Classification (NCBI taxonomy): domain Eukaryota; kingdom Metazoa; phylum Chordata; class Aves; order Cuculiformes; family Coccyzidae; genus Piaya; species Piaya cayana. The sequence continues at coordinate 24,608 of WAAB01014806.1, read as the reverse complement.
TTTCTTTTATTTTCCGCGCTGCCTGTAAACAGCAGAGATCAAACACTCTAGCAATCTTCCAGAACACCCATCTGTTTGCAGAATTCAAGACCGGGGTCACCATCCCATCCATCTAGTCCAGCAAAGCATTCCTCTGGCTGTATTTTAATGGCTTCTGCCAGAACAACACGTGTGTTCCCTACCAGAACCGCTCCCTAGCACGATGAAAAAACCGTTCTTCAGAAGGAGATTGCTTAGAGCTCCATGCAACTCCTGAAGAACTTGACGGTCCTGTCAGAGCAGGCTTCTTCCACACAATTGTGCCTTTAATCAAGTTTACTACGGAAACCGAAGCCACAGCCTCTTGAAGTCCCCTCCAGTAAAACGTATAGCCTGAAGTAGCTCTGTGCTTTTATAACATCGTAAACCCCTTCCACTCCCTCCTGTGTAATATTACACCATGTGGGATGGAAGCTGCTCAGACTGCAATATGCCTGTAGCATCATTCTTTAGGAAATACATTTGTCTTCGCTCGCCGGCCGAGAGACCCATCTGGCTACGCAGACAGGTGTCCGCAGCACGGCAGCAGGACAGCTACGGATTCAAACAGCTCCAGAGGAGAAAGAACTTGCCATCAGCACCTACCAAAGCTTCTCCCCCCCGACTGCCTCTCTTGCCTATAGGATTTCCAACTGTAGATTAAGAACAATGACTCATCTTGTTTTACCTCTGCCTTCAGCTTCCTTGGGCTCTTCAGAATTCTGCACGGATTTTGCAAGCACTTTTTCAGTCAGCTGCTTCGGGATTCTACAAAAGAGAAAAAAAGCAATGAAAGAACGACGTAACCTAAAACACAACCATCTCTGAGAAGTGATAGGTCTCCAAAGATCCCAGCTGCCCAACAGCCGCAAAGCCACAGCCTTTGCACCTTTGCATAGTACAATCTTGTTTCTGGAGTTACTGGGCTTGTGTGCTGCACAAAGGGACAAAATAGAACACTTGGCCTTGAAGTCTCAGACCTCACAAAGCTGGTGGATGAGCCTTGCTAAAAGTAGACCCGCTGTCTGTCACCTTTCTGTGATTCCATGAGTTGTGTGAGGCAACACAGAGGAATCAGACATGCAAATCACGTACGGACTGAAACTACAGCCCAACTGCATCAAAGCCATTTTCCCCCTGTGAAATGTTTGGGTCATGGAACAGATCCCGGTACCTGATTGCTGAGAATCTCTTGGCTTTGGCTCTATCCAGAAATTTCTTGTATTTCGCAATCTTCTCCTCCAAAGCCTGGAGAACAGCCTTAGAGGTCTCCTGGGCACAGGGCAGATCCGGCTGCGAGTCCTCCTCCACTGAATCCTGATGTTGCTCATTTTCCTCCTTCTCCTCTTCCTCCTGCTCCTCCTCTCCAGCAGAATCGCTGTCTGTCTCATCGAAGCCTGGCACATCCACAGGAACCAGGTCTTCTTCTGAGAACTGAGGTGCCACGTTGATCCTCCCAAAGTTCTGCCGAACCTGTGACATCAGCTGCTTCATTTCACTGTCCGCATGATTATTCTCTTCCACTGGCTCCACACTTGGTGCTACCGATTCAGAGATTTTCTCTTCATTAGTATCTTGGCTCGATGTCGTAGCTGCTTCCAACACAGGAGGCTACAAGAAAGAAAGCAGTGGATATATTATCTACAAAGTGTTCCACCGTTTTGGAAAGGACCTCAAAGCCCATCCAGTCCCACCCCTGCCATGGGCAGGGACACCTCCCACTGGATCAGGGGCTCCAAGCCCCATCCAACCTGGCCTTGAACCCCTCCAGGGATGGGGCAGCCACCACTGCTCTGGGCAACCTGGGCCAGGGCCTCATAACAATCATTGTGAAGAATTTCTTCCTAACATCTAAACTAAATCTGCTCCCCTTTCAGTTTAAAGCCATTCCCCCTTGTCCTATCACCACATGCCCTTGTAAAAAGTTACTCCCCAGCCTTCTTGTAGGACCCCTTAAGGTACTGGACTGCTGCCTGGTTCTCACCAAAGGCAACTGCGTGTCACCTGAATCACCAGACTCGCACTGAGCCCAGGACATGCACTGCCCAAGGACACAGCACTCTGGGACAAACCACTGTGAACACCATTAGGAAAACTAAAACAATACGCGAGAAGAAGAGGCAGGAGCATCACGTTCTCACCTGAGGACCTGGTTCTGCATTCGGCGGCTTCACAAAGTATGGAATTCTGCCTCTCTGCCAGTCATTGAGAACCATCTTGCTCACGGTCTGCATGTCAGGCTCACCACCCTGAAAGAATTCCCATGTTAATTAATGAATTCCCGTGTCTGCAGGGCATAGCGCTTTCCTTCCCCGTAAGCCACAGGCCTGTTTGCCACGTTCATTAACAGGACGCAGGCAACTCCAGCCTGCAAACACAAAGTTATCACACCTTCAGCAGTTTTCCAGTTCTACAGGCGAGTTTCTCGAGGAAGTCTTCTGTATCCTCCCAGGAATCAATTTTATAGGTCTTCCTGATGTACTCGGGTTTGGCTCTTTCCAGCACAGCACTGATATGATCTTCAGGGCTCTTAATCTTTTCAACTTGAACCTGAAAACACACAGTAGCAGATCAACCCTTTGGAAAGAGCGAATTCACTTCTTTGAACCCAACGTATCAAAGACAGCGATTATTTTCCAGCATTTCACGCGGACACGTACCACTCCCTTCAGCACAATGTCCGTTTCTGAGTCTCCAGATGGATAAACCACACCCGGGCAGTCAATGAGGAAAATCCGCCGCATCAAGGTGATGTATTGCCACACCTGAAAGAGATCGGTATTTCCCCATGTTACTTCCTTCTACACAGCGTTTGAAATGCAGTGTTACTTTTCCACGATCCTTAATTTCAGGGATATTTAGGAATTAAATGAACAGGCTAGCAAAAAAGATTCCTGTAACTTTGTTGTCTTGATTACTGTCCCATTGTTGTAAAACAGAGTTAAGAATCCAGTGCTAACAGAGACCGACAGCACAAAGGTACCAAATCCGAAGACTTTGGGAAAGTGCAGGCATGGGTGAGGCAGCTGAGCATTCACATCCCAGCACAACCGTACAGAGCAGGAACCTAGGAACGCTCCCACTGTTTCCAAATCAGGGTCTCATCACTCATACAGTTGAAGTGCTGGACTTGAAAATGTCACTGAGCTCATTTCACATGGATTCTGCCTTTGATGATAGAATCACAGAATCACCAGGTTGGAAGAGACCCACCGGATCATCGAGTCCAACCATTCCCACCAATCTCTAACCCATGTCCCTCAGCACCTCGTCCACCCACACTTTAAACACCTCCAAGGAAGGCGAGTCAACCCCCTCCCTGGGCAGCCCATTCCAGTGCCTCACTGATGATGCACTCACATAATTAATTGTTGTCTGGAACACAGGGATCTCCTACCTTTGTTTCCCCTGCAATCGGTGCCACATTGCAGACCTTCTTGGACCGCAGGGTATTGATCACAGAGCTTTTGCCAACGTTGGGATAACCGATGAAACCCACACTGATCTGTTTCTTGTCTGAGTGTAACTGTTAAGAAATAACACGCGTTTTTAACCTCACCTTGCAGAAAAGGATGGAATTACTACAATGGCTCAACATCTCAGCAGCTGCTGTTCTTGCTATATTGGAAAGCAAAATGGAGTCCAGAGTATTGGATCAAAACCTCAGACAAGCTCTTTTCTATCCGGAGAAACGTCTAAAGGTCCTACCAGCTCGCCACTCAAGAACTCCAAGCATTGAAAGAAATATTTGCTACTTCAAAAGGAAGGTGCGAACCTCTTTATCTTCCTTATTGCTCTAAAATTATTCGTGAGCACTTTATTTGGGAACCATTTAGGCTGAGGAACCGAGTACAAACAGTGGCTGGAGACAACACAGATGTGGTTGGCAGAGACAGCAACTGATCTAAATGCAAGAGAAGGTGCCATCCTTGGAAGAAAGAAGAAAAAAAAAAAATCTCCCCAAAACGCCTTCACTGCTAGCTAAAACTAATTAGCTTAACAACATAAAGAAAACCAGCTGTGGTGGATACGGATCTTAAGCAGACTAACACTTAGTGTTACTCTGGAGACATCAGCTGAACTGTTACATCCAGACAGAGGAAGCAGGGAATTTGTGGCTGACGAGCGTTGCTCAACCCAGCCAAACCGGGACAGATTTACATCGTAATTGTTACTCGTACAGCAGCAAAGAGCTCCCATCGACCCAGTTATGTTCCACCCTGTGGGGCCGGCGTGAGGACTGGCCACAGAGCTAATGCAGAGGTTGCCAACGCGAACAAAGGAGGCCTGAATAGCAAGCAGAACGGTGCTTACAGTAGCCCAGGTAGGAATGAGATCGCATTTGTTGAGGACAAAAATGAGGTGTTTCCAGTGTTTCTCCTTCTTAAGATACGACTCCACGTGAGGGGAGCGAGTGCCCATGGGATCCCTGGCGTCGAGAACTTGAACGACGACGTCTGAGGAGTCGATCACCTGGAAAACGATCACGCGGGGAAAGGGTTTTACAGAAAGTAAGATATCAACACCTTCGAAATGAAAACTGGTCATTTTCTAAACGTCGTAACTGATTTAAAACTCGTGTGTCCTTTGGGAACAAATCCTGCTTCCCCACAGGGTAGTGTAGCTCCATCAATCTCCACAATTCTCTTCCACCAGCTCGTCTCCGCACTCTGCCTGGACAGCTGAACAGCTTTTACCTGTTCTTACCCACCGGGAAGACCCTTGTAGCGCTCAGAAAGAAAACACAGAAGCCAAACGGGGAAATTAATTGCTTCAGCAGACAAGAAACAATGCTCCCCAGCCACTCTGAAGCAATTAAATTCTGCCATTTCATTAAGGATCGGGATATAAAGTATGTTTTCTGGATCAATATGAAACACACCACCAAGCAGGAACCTGCTGTTAGTCCACTAAGTATCTACAGCAGGGAGCTGTCGTTTTATGACTCGCTTCAAGCCAAGCGAATTTGTTTCACAGCTATTTCCTGCATTTTTGGCAGCGCCTTACTGAAATCTGGTTTGCTCTATCACTCCCAGCGCTTTCAGATCTAGATGAAAAGCTTTTAAGCCACATACAGCAATTCAGAGCAAAAAGTCAAGCAATTTCACACCTACCGGTCACCGAAAGGACACAAACTACTTTGACAACCCCAAATTCTGTTTCCATTTCCCTAATAATCCAGGGGACTCGCAGCCAGACCCTTCCGAAGACAACCCTATCTACATGCCAGATGTCTTCAGCCTGAAGAAACTTCAGGGCTTCTGCCCGCTTGATTTGTAGTGAAGCCCCAGGAATCTAAGTGAAGCCAATGCCTCCCCTCTGCCAGCCTGCCTCTGGATCATATATTTCAAGGCCGTTTGTTCCAGTGGGACAAGAGCTCGAGAATCAAGCTCAGTCAAGCAGAGATTTGAAAGCGAATCTCTGTTCTCCCCTCCTATACACCAGCCGTTTCTGTTCCCATTTATGTTCTGTATCAGTACCAGAAACGGGGCGCGTGGTTTCAATCAGTTCCACTGGGCTGACAGGAAAGCAGGGAAGGGAATGGCAAACTCAGGACATCTCTGCGTGAAGAAAGTCTCTAAGAAACCTCACAGCAAGTTCAATTGGTTCAAACCTTCCCCGACAGAGCAATAAATAGTTGCCGTACAGGATTTCTATCATTGTGCTGAAGCACCTGACTGTGTAAAGGTTGATAGGCAGACACGATTCTGCTGTGATTGCAAACGCCGCTTACCTTGTAGAGCTCGCCCCAGATCCTTTTGGACTGTCCTTTCTTAAAGATTTCCTCTTGTGCTTCATCCCTGCAAGAGGGTCACCAGGGAAATCAGCACCACAGTAACCAGGCATAGACAGAAGAGAAGATGAGGCCAACGTAACCCACAGCTGGGATTCAGCCCCCTCCCCACCCTCCACCTTCAACCAACCCATCTCGCTCAGAGATTCCTGTCTCCCCATCCAACCAAAACTTGAGTGGGGAGATGCTGACATGCAACAGAAAGCGAATTATCAACAGAGACCAAAGGGTCCCGTGGAAACAATGGTTTGGTTAAATGCACCAGGAGAAAACAGTATTTAAAAAATCCCAGATTCAGCTGATTGGATAGAATCATTGAATGGTTTGGGTTGGAAGGGACCTCACAGACCATCCAGTTCCACACCCTGTCGTGGACAGGGACACCTCCTACTGGATCAGGGGCTCCAAGCCCCATCCAACCTGGCCTTGAACAGCTCCAGGGATGGGGCAGCCACCCCTGCTCTGGGCAACCTGGGCCAGGGCCTCCCCAGTCTCACAAGAAAACATTTCTTCTCAAGATCATCATTTCATCTCAATCTCCCCTCTTTCAGCTTAAAACCATTCCCCCTCATCCTACCCCTGCACTCCCCGATTTCACTTTCCTTACTCCTCATACAGGAACGGCATCGACATTAACTGATAAAGCTGGCCTCTCAGAAACGTACACAACAAGTTGAGTTCTCCTTTCTATTCACCTCACACCGGTGTCTTCTGTCACCAGGTCTCGGTCCTTGCCCTGATCATAGGATCCCGAGGAGGCTTCAGCGTTCTCCACCAGAGACTGCACATCACTGGCAGAAAGATTTGGTCTTTTCCTCTGTGCTTTGGGGCCAAACGTGGTTTCAAATGTCTCCGTGTCGAGAATGTGAACTCTGGAGGTCTAGGGATAAAATAGGTAGGTGAAAACTCTTTTTTTCCCACTCTCAGGGCAGGTAGCGTCCAAGACCTTGGCTCACGGCACCTCTGCAGCCGGTGACAAGAGCCACAGGCCCTTCCTTAACAATGTTTGAGTTCTCCGGCTTAATCTTTAGGAAACACGAGTAGGTGTTTAATAAGCAACAAAACGCTTTGCGCTTGCCAAAGAACTGTGAACCATAACGACGTCAAATGTAATTAGAGCCACGATGATGAAAAATCTAGCTGCTATCTTTGATCAGTTCTCATTTTTCTAACGAGTGCACGAACCTCGCCAAATTCGCAGGTTTTTGTCAGGGACAATTACAATCAAAATCATGGATTTTAAAGCCTGTAACAAACGCCAGAGTTTCTTGGAACAAGACACAATCTGCTGCTGAAAGGAGTTATTTGGTTTTGGAATGCAGAGTTTTGTTTCCCATAACTTTTCCTTTCATTTAGGTAACATTTTTATGACACAAACCTGGAAAGTTTCCACATGAACAGAGTCCAAAGCAACAGCTCAGACGCTGCGAAAGGAACCTGGTAATGACTGAGATTGGATGTTCTGCAAAGGAAGGCTGCGCGCACAAGGACTTCTGATTCATGTTAAAAAGCAGATTTGAGTTCAAGCTCTCCCACAGGAGCGTTTGCAGCAGCAAGAACCTAAACCACAGCCCCTCTGCCACACAGCACCAGGTTATCCCACACAAGTACACGAGCCCAAGCTGCTTTAGGGCAAGTTGCAATGTGCCCAGGTGACCAAGAAGGCCAATGGCATCCTGGCTTGTATCAGAAACAGCGTGACCAGCAGGTCCAGGGAGGTTATTCTCCCTCTGGACTCAGCACTGGTGAGACCGCTCCTTGAATACTGTGTGCAGTTGTGGGCCCCTCAGCACAAGAAGGATGTTGAGGTTCTGGCGCGAGTCCAGAGAAGAGCAACGAAGCTGGGGAAAGGGCTGGAGAACAGGCCTGATGAGGAACGGCTGAGAGAGCTGGGGGTGTTTAGCCTGGAGAAGAGGAGGCTGAGGGGAGACCTCATTGCTCTCTGCAACTACCTGAGAGGAGGTTGTGGAGAGGAGGGAGCTGGGCTCTTCTGCCAAGGGACACGGGACAGGACAAGTGGGAATGGCCTCAAGCTCCACCAGGGGAGATTTAGACTAGAGATTAGGCGGAAGTTTTTCACGGAAAGGGTCATTGTGCACTCTCAGAGGCTGCCCAGGGAGGTGGTTGATTCACCTTCCCTGGACGTGTTTAAGGCACGGGTGGACAAGGTGCTGAGGGACATGGTTTAGTGATTGATAGGAATGGTTGGACTCAATGATCCAGTGGGTCTCTTCCAACCTGGTGATTCTATGATTCTAAGTTTCCTGTTGGAAAATAAGGATTTCTATTCCAAAATCGATCTCACAAGCTACGCAGAGGTAAAACACTGTTTCTTTGCCTTCACATTGGACACGCACAGTGACAGGCTCTTCAAAATGTCCTTGCCCAAGCATCCACTCCCAACGTTTCCACAGAACAAACAATGCCTTGCCTGGCGTGGATGAGCAACACTCACGTGTGGTTTGATCCGATCGTAGAACAAGGACATCGGCAGCTTCTTCTGCTTCATAATCACCCTGTACGGATCCTTCATGACCGTTTCCATCTCTTCCTGAAACTTCTGGAGGGAAGACTGCCTGATCACACGAGTGTTTCCTGCACGTAAATATAAACACTGTAGGCAACTGCTTCTCCCTTTCACTGACTTGAGAAAAACTACGAATTTTCCTTGAGACAAACCCCAAATGGGCATAAATGTGCCCATTCCTTTCTTCCCCACTGCCTAAAGAAAACATCAAAGGTCTCCTTAGGACACTTAATACACCCAAGCTACAACACACACAGGTAAAACCCAAGAAATGATGGACAGAGAGACGATAACACCACTGGAGGAACATGTGGGACATCCCTGCCCATGGCCAAGGGGTTGGAACGAGACAATCTTTAAGGTCCCTTCCAACCCAACTTATTCTATGAGGGAAGTCAACCCCAAACCAAGAGCCCATAACCACACTGAGGCTCCTTCACCTTCCCCATCCATCTGTTCCACAGCACTTGGATCACCATTCCAAAATAACCACTCCCTACACACAGAGGTCAATGGCTTTTAAGCTGCCGAGTCTGAAAACCGAAACCCACTCACCAAACCATTTAATATTTGGCTCCACTCTTGCCACCGTGCCTGGTGCCACTGTCGATTGATACTGCAGAGGCCGGATCACTTTTCCATATTTATTTCTATGTGGAAGAGGAAAGGAAAACATGCGTAAGCACAAGTGGAATGCACACATCCCTCCAGTGGGTTTGATCACACACAAAAGCCAGACAGAATCTTCACCTAGGACTGAGTTGCTGGAGAGGGGACGGAGGACAGTCAACTCTGACCTTGAAATGGGGAAGGTGACATCAGTCAGTGCAGACCCCAAGTCCCACTCCAGCTTGCCCAGGCTCTTGACAAAGGCTGCTCACCTCAAACCAGTGTGTGACTGGGCTGCAGAAGGCACCAGAGCACCCTTTCCCAGTAAACACCCCTCCCTTCTCCAACAGGGAAAGCTTTAATCCACTCTACCCACCTACTGGTGCAGCATCATGGAGTAGGTTGGGCTGGAAGGGATCTCAAAGCTCATCCAGTCCCACCCCTGCCATGGGCAGGGACACCTCACACTGGATCAGGGGCTCCAAGCCCCATCCAAGCTGGCCTTGAACCCCTCCAGGGATGGGGCAGCCACCACTACTCAAGGGCAACCTGGGCCAGGGCCTCCCCACCCTCACAGCAAAACATTTCTGCCCAAGATTTCATCTCAATCTCTGCTCTTTCAGCTTAAAATTGTTCCCATTTACCCCATCTCTGCACTGCCTAACAAAGACCCCCTCCCCAGCTTTCCTGCAGGCAAACACCCATGGTAAGACAGCTTCCAAGTTAACACCTGACTTAAATTTAGCATGTTTTTAAATGCACATTAACCAGCCTGTTCTCAAAACAAATCAAAACCTGGCAAAGCAAAACACAACGGCTGACGTGACCCCAGGCTCTCAGACCCCTGGGGAACCCACAGTTCTGCAGGGTTGCTTTTGCAGAGGCTGTTCCACAGACTCTGCGCCTCCAGCAGAGCAGAGCAGTTTTCACACAAAGGAACCCTGTGAAAGCTCAGTCTCTTTGGAGATTTTGAGCACTGGGCACGGTGCTCACCTCCGCTCCTTCTGCCGGTACATGTTGAGGCGACGGATGGTGGCTCGGTCCCGCATGTTGTTCCCTCCCGCGCCCCCCACACAATCTAAAGAAAAAAAAAAAAAAAAAAAAAGCATCAGGCCTGGCTCGGTGCGGCCCGGCAGAGCCCAGCGCAGCCCAGATCTCGGTGAGGAGCGGTCCGGCAGGGCCCGGTGCAAGCCGGTGAGGCCCTGAATGGGCCGGTAGAGACCAGAGGGGCCCTGCAGAGCCCGGTGAGGCCTGCAATGAGCCGGCAGAGCTTAGAATAGCTCAGTATAGCCCAGCAGAGCCCGGTGAGGCCCGGCAGAGCCCGGAGAGGCCCGTACCGGGGTTGGTGCTGGCGCGGGAGGGGTTGATGGTGCAGCGGCCCTTGTAGCGTGGTTTCACCATGGTGCCGGTTGTGTGTGAGCGGGGAGTTGTTCTCTCCGGACACGGGAGAACGCGGAGGCCGCTCCCCCACACGCGCCGCGCCGAGCCGGAAGCGGCCGGACCAGCACTTCCGGCGCGGCGTGAGTGGTGGCGGAGGTGAGCGAGGTGACGAACTTCCGGCGAACTTCCGGGTGCGCGGGTCCTAGTGCCTCCCTGCTCCCGTTATGGCCCCAGCTCCAAAAAGGCCACCAGCATCCTGGCTTGGATCAGCCATGGGGTGGCCAGCAGGAGCAGGGAAGGGATTGACCCCTGCCCTCAGCTTCACCTCGAATCCTGAGTTCAGTTTTGCTACATGAAGGATATGGAGGGGCTGGAGCGCATCTGGAGAAGGGGAATGGAGCTGGGAAGGGGATGGAGAACAAGGGTTCTGGGAGCGGCTGAGCGATCTGGGGCTGCTTAGCCTGGAGGAGGTTGAGGGGAGAGCTCATGGCTCTCCACATCTCCTGAAAGGAGGTTGGGTTAAGGTGGGTTGCTTCTCTCAAGTAATGAGTGATAGGATGAGAGGAAATGGTTCAAAGATGATAGATAGGAGCACCTCCCATCCGAGGACAGGCTGAGAGAGTTGGGGTTGTTCAGCCTGGAGAAGAGAAGGGCTCCCAGGAGACCTTATAGTGACCTTCCAGCACCTGAAGGGGCTACAAGAAAGCTGGGGAGGGACTGTTTACAAAGGCTTGGAGTGATAGGATGAGGATCAATGGGGATAAACTGGAGAGGGGCAGATTTAGACCGGACATAAGGAGGAATTTCTTCACTAGGAGAGTGATGAGGCATGGGAACAGGTCAGGGAGGCTGGGGATACCTCATCCCTGGAGGTGTTAAAGGCCAGGTTGGATGGGGCTTGGAGCCCCTGATCCAGTGGGAGGTGTCCCTGCCCATGGCAGAGGGTGGAACTGAATCATCTCTAAGGTCCCTTCCAAACTATTCTATGATCCCATGAAGTTGCTGCAGAGGAGATTTAGATTGAATATTGGGAAATATTCCTTCATGGAAAGGGTTCTCAAGCACTGGCAGAGGCTGCCCAGGGCAGTGGTGGAGTCATCATCCCTGGAGGGATTTAAAAGCCAAATGGATGTGGTGCTCAGGGACATGGTTTAGCGGTGGAGTTGGCAGTGTTGGGTTTAGGGCTGGACTCGTTGCTATTAAAGGTCCTTTCCAACCTAAATGAGTCTGTGATTCTGCGGGTGCTGGCATGGGAGCGCTCATTGTCTGCGGAAAGTTGTTCATGAAGCACGATGGGAATCATCTGGGTCCTCCGCGCCGGTGCCAGTTCCCATGTGCAGATTAGTGGCTGTGGCAGCGGGCAGGCACGGGGTGAGGTCAGTGGGACCCAGCAGGGCCCCCTCGGACACTAGGAGGGGCTTTTAAATCAGAAATAACAGCCCTGTTGGGCAAAGAACCACATGGACAGGGCAGGAATCTAAATTTAGGTGCATTCCATGCCTAAAGACTCAGTTTACATTCATGTTAGTGCCTGATATCAATAGAAACAGGGAAGATCCTCACCTGGGAGGAGTTAATAGAGCTCCACTGATAACGATGTGAATTTATCCCAGTGACTGCGCTGGGGCCAGGGATCAGCCCCCACCAAGGGCGTACTCGTTAGCAGCGGTGTGCTAATTCCCTTCATCCCATTCCCTTCTCCTTCTGCTGATGCTCTTCCAAAGCCAGAACAACTCCCCGGGTTGCTGAGATCGTGTTCCTTGCCTGGTTTTCGGTCCCTGCTGTCCAGCGCAACCCCGACAAGCTGAGACCGGGATGTGTTTTGTAAGATAGCGGTCTCGAATTTTCAGTCCGTTCTGGTTAAGCCTGCATTTTCTGGTTTTTTTCAATTAATGGAATTATCTACGCCTTGGGCACTTAAAAAACACGCGCATTGTTGTGGGCACGAAAAATTAATTCCAAATTGTAGATAATTGCTGAAGCCATCGGACTCGAGGCTGGTGTAGCAGAGCTTTCCCAGGACAAGTGTGTTTCCCATTAGAGCTGATATCAATCTGTCAGAAGATCCTTTTGATTTTCGGATTTTTAGACTAAATAGTTGAGTAATCCTCGCTCTGGTCTCCCCCCACCCTTTCGTCCTTTTCCTTAAGAAAACACTTCTTATTGTTAGCGAGATACCTTGGAGCGCGTCCAGAAACTGCCGCCTCTCTGTGAGAGAGCAGAACCGGCTGGATTGGGGCTGGGGTTGTGTCCGGGAGGGCTCCCACTGGTGATGTCGCTGCGTTCGCTGCGAGTTCCCACGTTAAGAAGCTCCAGCCTGGCTCCTGGTGAGCCCCAGCGTTCCTGTTGGGAGTGAGCTACAACCTGGTGCTTTCTGCCATAAGAAAATATGCTGCTGATAACACACTGGAACAAATCCATCCTCGTGGCTGCGCTTTCTGCTCTCTCCCTATTTTCCTGACCACGGTTACGTTCCCGGGTTTGGCAGATGGTGTTTCGCTGCGGTGTGGCTGGAGCTGTGACCTTTACTGATACCGTGCGGGTCGGATACTTCCCTGAGCCGATTCCTTGTTGCTGCGTGACTCACCAGCTTTCCATTTGCGATCAATGCATCGTCCCCATTTCAGCTTTTTACCTTTTTTTTTCTCCTCCATTGGCCCCAGGGACCGTTGTCCCTGTTGCGTCTTGAACAGTCGGCGGTGGCCAGACCCATCGGATCTGCCCCATGTCCTCAGCAACGTTGACGCGACCGCCCTGACCGCTACTGAGCTGAAATCATTTGGAATTTGATGTGGCCTCTTCCCTGTCGGAACCCCAGCGAGCGTGGTTACGTGATGCCATCGGATGACTCATGCCCATAATTACATACGTTCCAAGGGGTTATTCCCATTGTATTATTAAAACCCAGTGATGTTAGGGGTTTGGCAGGGACTCTCTCGCTTGCATGATCTACAGATTTTGTCAGTTAAATGAAGGAAAAATAGATTTCCAAGACATCCGAACAAGACAGGACTTGTACATCAAGCACTTTTTCTCGGTGTGGCAATGAGCTGCTTCGCTTTATTTAATGGGATGAAAGCAGCACCAGGCATCTTACTCTCCTTGTTACAACGATTCCCTGCAGAGGAATAAGAAGTGGGTTGCGTAGCTGACCTTGGAAACCATCCCAAGCACTTCCAGAAGATGCTGTAGGTGGTATATCATCCCAACTTGCTTCCTCAGGAATAGATTCTCAGGGACAGAGCTGACAGGAGTGGGAGGCAGGGCTCCTCAGCCAAAAATCTCCAAGTTTGACACCTTCCTAAAAACCAAAAGCGACCCTAAATGTCATCACCCTAGACCCTGAGTTCCCCAAATGAGGAATATCTTGTACATCGTATACCTGGCTGCCTCTTTTCTTTTTTTTTTTCCACTCAAGATCCTGCTGCTCTTCAAAAATGGGGAAGAGCCTGGCAAACAGCTCCAGCTAAGCGATGGTTTGGCCTTCAGTGGGGTATGATATATAGTTATGGATATAGATGCTATCGATACAATTTATAGTGACTGTTACTCATAGCTGGTGTGTCTGTAATTTTAAGCGAGGGGGTTTTAGGATGTTGCACCCAACAGCTCTTTCTATGAAGACTATTGACTTAATGAAATATGTATATATATATATGTATAAAATATATGTATATATATGTATAAAATAGCTATCTCAATGTTCCCAGACAATGTTTTCCCAAATATCTAGGGAGAACCTGTTTCACTCTGCTACTCTCTTTCCTTTAATCAAGGCCAAGCTTTCTTCTGAGTGAGAAATGGCTTTAAAATAAACCCGCGCTGCGCAGCGTATCCATGGCCTGTGTCCCCACGGGGGGAGAGAGCTGGTAAAGCGCTGTGTGAGCAGCCTGTGCAGACAGTCTACTTGGCCACAGGTGATGAAAGAAATACAGATTTATATTACACAGCGAGGATAAGGACACAGCACAACTGCTCCGTGCTTGGTGAAATTCGTTTGCTTCAGCTCCTAAATCTCAGCAAACGAGACGGAGATTCAAGGATGCCGAGCCCGCAGTTGTGAGCTCTTATTGGCTCGTTCCTTGCTCTTCGTTCCCCGTTGCATGAGGTGAATTCCCAAAAGTGAGGTGACCTGCGTGCCCCCCTCAGGCTGTGCAGCCCTGATGAAGATGTTCTCTCCGCAGCGTCGTTCCTGCTGAGGGTTGGTCTGTCTGTCTGCGCCTCCAGGAGCTGCTCCTCCAGCTCAAATGTCTCAGGTGGTCCAAGTACACATTGTGAACATGCATCAAAGCCAGAGGAGCAAGGTTTCCATGCCGTGACCTGTGTAAGTTTGGCACCTGCACAGCAGCAAGTCGATGGAAGGTGCTCAGGAGACACCCCCTCTTTCCAGCCATCTCTGCTCAGTTGGGATTTGGCTTCGGTTTGGGTGAATAAAGCAAACAAAGCTCGTTCAGCAAACCCATTTATTTGTTTAAAGAAGCGTATTTTACAGGGAGGCCATGGAGGGAACACCGGACTGGGTTTGGTGGGCTGGGAGAGAGCGTTTCCCCGCGTGCGCGAGCTGAGGTGACTTCAACCTCTCTCAGGAAAGCTCTGGACTGGTGAGCTCAGTGTGCAAATCACATTGGTCAAAGGCAAATGTTTCTCATTTCAGACATGAATCAGCTCTCTGGCGGTGGGAATAACACAATTCTCAAGCTGATTAAATAAAGAAAGGAAATCGGATTTTTTTTTTTTTATATATTTTCCTTCTAATTTTTCTAACCCAATTTAATTTTAAAATCACCCATACCAAAACATCTTGGATTTCCTTTGTATGTATTTTAAACTTTCCACTGCCTTTCTCCCTTTCTCTTCGCATTTTGTGATGAAAAAGGAAGAAAGAAGGGAAAAGGCTGCGAGAAAAAGACGTTCCTTCATTTCTCTCTATAGAGAGTTCTATGAAATGGTCTGTGTTGGTTTACTAAACGCAGTTTAGTTTTGGAACAGGAGGTTAGTGTGGAGAATCCATCAGTGAACGGAGCCTTCTAACGCTCTCTGGCTTCTCTCTAATCCTCGTGGAGAACCGGATTGCGAGGCTGCAGCGGGAGGGAGGGATTTGTCGCTGATGGATTGGCAAGCTGAGGTTCACGAAAGGGTTACTGGTTATTGCGGCTAAAAAAAAAAAAACAACAAAACGGAAGGGAAAAATGGTTCTGCTTACATGCAACGCCGTGGCACAAACAAAATACTTATCTCTCAGGCTGGAAAACAAAGCGAGATCGGATCTTTCAGCTGGGAGGCTTTCAGGAATCGTCTGAACGCGATCCATAAACAACTCCGAGGGTGACTTTCAAGAACCTCTTTCTCCATCTGCTTGGTATGCCGATCATTTATCATTGTGTTGAAATGGAATCCCCTTTAAAAGATATAACGGCTCCTTGTTTACTTAAACGCAAAGTGGATGATGGGCTGAAAGGTTTTGGCTGCCAGCGGAGCAGTCACGGGGAGCTTGGTGCCGCTCCCACCTTCTGCACTGAGCCAAAGCAGACGGGGCGAGGGGAGCGGTGGGGTGTCCTCTGCTGGAGTTGAGTCCTTGGTGGGTGCCACAACCTGCTGGTTCTTCGCAGGAGAGGACCAGGACTGCTGGGTGCAGGCAGGTGGCTGTTGGAGCAAGCAGGGACTCTCCTGCGTGTGGCCCCATGTTCTCGCTCTGCCCTCCGACATTGCAAAGTGGATAAGAGGCACGACAGCAAGCACAGCAGAGGTTGTTTGCCAGGCTGAGCTCTGGGGTGAGCTTTTCCCTGCCCGTCACCTTACCAGGGGAGGTAGGAGCTTCACCAACACATCTCTGATCCACCTGGGCACACCTCAGGGAGCCACGGCTCCATCCCTCAGGACCAGAGGGCTTTTCATGAACTCTAGAACTCAAATGTCTGCAGGTATCTGTACAGAGGAAGCACGTTCTAAGCTATGAGGGAAACAGAGCCGCATGCCACCTTGTGCCACTGCCAAAGGTGAAGCTCTCTGTTCCCATGTGGGTCTCACGAGGTCCCTGTCCCACACGGTCCTGGTTCCTCTCCCCTGGTGTCGGCTCTTACAGAGCAGAAGCTCTTGTGCTGGATCCAGGGAATTCCAGTTGGTGGCATGAAGAGCGGGTAGTTTCTACCAAACATGAAAGTTTGCTTCTCTTCTATAGAGCCCGAACGGTGCCTTCCCCCTCCTGCCTGCTTCCCACCTGCCACGTGCCTGGATGGCGGGGTGGATGGACCAGCCTGTCCCTATCCCGGGATGGAATCCTGCAGCTGTGACTATCCAAGTGGATTGTAAACTCTCATTTTCTCAATCTGCTGCCGCCTGTGACCTGGCTCCTTCGGTGGGGAATTCCACGGGGGCTCTGCCGCTGGGTCCTGCGAGCGCAGGGCGAACGATCTGCGGCTGCAGTGCAGCTGGCAGCGCTTTCTGGGGTTTTCTTAAAGCTTTGGTGAGCTTCCCTTGCACAAGCGAGTCTCTGTCCTGTGGGACACCAGCCTCCATAGGGGCCAAGGATGAACCACACACTCAGGAAGCTGGTTGTCATTTTGGTTTTTGGTTTTTTTTTTTGTTATTTTAATTCGAAATAACTCTTTTTGAAGCAGATTCAGGGCAGATACCACTGACCACTTACCACAAACGTTTAACATGTATTCGCAATGATAAAGTCATACAGCTTAAAACACAAAATAAAGGGGAGGGGGAAGAGAAAGAGGCCGCTGCATTCGTGTGAGTCCAGTCCTGGGTTGGGGAGAGCGGCTGCAGCCGTGCTGCGCTGGGGCCATGCGCCCCGTTTCCAGTCGAGGCCTCTGAAAGTCTCACATCTGGGTCCTCCCGTGACTCACACTTGGCCTCTCCTCCCGGGGACCCCGGGGAGATGGGTTTCCCTCCCTGTGCTCTCCCGCTCCTCGGCAGCGTCCGTCCTGGGCGGTGGGGGGTGCGTGCAGCCTCCTTAATTACTGTGTATGTGGTTTCTGTCGGGTCTGTGGGTCAGTCTGGAGTATACGTCTGTCTGTCTGGACACGCGGACGTGTGGTGTAGCAGTGCTCTGGTTCCATAAAGCTTTCATATACATAGCAGCAATGAAGTCTTGCCATCAGGTGACGGAAAGGGGCAGCTATTGGGGAGGGCTGGCGGACGTCACGGCAGCCGCGGCCCCTCTCTGCCTGCCTTTCTTCTTCTTGGTGCCAGACTTAGCGTCTTTGGTGTCTTTCCGATTTCTGTTCCCGTTCGCGTTATCCTGCTTTCCTTGCTCTTCTTTCTTCTTCCGTTTCCCTGCAGGAAAGCAAAGGTGCAGCGTGAGGCAAGCTCGCCCACGGCCACCGGGCACCCTCCCTGCACACCGAGGTGCCCGAGAGCTGCCGGTCTGCGCTTGGCATCGCCCAACTTTTGCCTAAATATAAACGGGGAAGGAGGATCAAATCTGGATTTAGCTTTGTAATAGCTAAATCTCTCTACGTCTTCAGCAGAAGTGTTAACACTTGCGTTGCTTGGCGGCTGCATACCAAGCCCCTGAGCTAACGCACGCTGCTGCCTGCATCAGAGGAGCAGATCGGCTGCGTCTGCCTCCCCCAGCCCGGCCGGTTACTCCCAGTGGTGTTAGTCACTGCTCAGAACCAGTTTCCCTCAAAACTCTCAGCCCATCTACGATCCCCGTCCAGCCCGTAAGAGGATGACCAAACCACTATTCATCCCGAAGACACTCTCGTTCCTGGGAAAAACACAGAGCTAAGCGTTCTAGCAAAGGAGGAGACAACTCCCATCGCCGCGGCGCACAGGCTGCACCTTCAGCTGCTCGGCTGCCGTGCTCTTCTCCAGCCAGGGAATCACAGAATCACAGAATCACTGGGTTGGAAGAGACCCATTGGATCATCGAGTCCAACCATTCCCATCAAACACTAAACCATGTGTCTCAGGACCTCATCTACTCGTGCCTTAAACACCCCCCAGGAAGGCGAAGAAGCTAAGGAAGAAGCTAAAGTGTCTGAAATCCCATGGGGACACGCAGGGAGCTGTGCTGAGCATCACCCAGGCACCGTTCCCATTCCACCCAGCACCCAGCTGCCACCACATCACCTTCCCTGCACCGTAGAGGGGTGGCGAGGTGCCCAGCACATTTGTGATACTGGACAATGGGCTGCATGCTTGTGCCCGAGAAATAAAGGGGTGCAGGGAGGGACGGTGAAATATTCCACGTCTGCTCACCTTCAGGACACTGGTTCTTCTGCACGGTGCATCGCCGCACCTCTGTGGTGGGAGGGCACAGGGACGCGTCTCCGGAGGGAGCCTGCAGAATCCGCCGCGTTCGCTCTTCGTTGCCCTTCTTGAAGCCACAGAGCTTCCTCTTCTTGGAGCAGGGGCCCCAGGGCCCCCACTCACTCATTTCACATTGCGCTGCCAGATAACAAGAGAGGCCGGTCCTAACTCTCGTTTCTCTGCTGCCGCCTCAGGACTTCCCGTAGCCCTCACACGCCATTGCACTCCACATGCATCACACCTCTCCGCCACTTTAGGCTCGAAGGGTACATGTGTTTCCCAGCAGCTTCCTAAGTTTTCAGTGCACCCCTTCCTTGCCAAACGGCACAAATTCTGAGCCATGCTTCCCAAACACGCAGCNGCCATTCCCTCTCGTCCTGTCCCTTGGGAGAAGAGCCCAGCTCCCTCCTCTCCACAACCTCCTCTCAGGTAGTTGTAGAGAGCATTGAGCTCTCCCCTCAGCCTCTTCTTCTCCCTCTCCAGGCTGGTTCCCGATGTCTCTGCCCTCCAAAGGGCTGGGGCTGCCCTGTACCCTCACCCTCTGGACATGGCTATGATGAACCATCACCTCAGAGAGGTTTATTTAATCACCTAACCCAACCCATAACAAGACACGTGGCTGTACCCGACACAAAAAGCTCAGCGAAGGGTGCCCGAGCGTCTCTTACCAGGGCTGCTGCACTCCATGGTGCCGTTGGCAGCAGAGTAGCCTTCGGGGCACGTGACGTAACATCTCCCTTTGTGCAAATACAAACCTTCCTTACATTTTGTGCAAAAGTTTCGACTGAAACAGGACTCACAGTTCTCAATTTTGCATTCTGGAGGGAAAAAAAGAAGCACAAAGGTGTCATTGGGCGTGAGCAAAAGACTCGGGAAGCACTGGGCTGCCAGCTGGAATTTGCTCCTGGCTCCAAGGGAGATCCAGCAGCCAGGACAAGCCTCTGAATGTCCTGGTTGTGCCACTCAGATAGAAATCAGTGTTGTTTGCCCCGTTCCCTGACACAGGACAGAACCCCTGTCTCATAGCCAACAGCAGCCGTTGCCCGGTAAAAAAATCAGGCAAGGTGAAAAGATTTGGGCTGGTGTCCAGCTCGAGGATCCGTTCAGCTAAACTGGGACAGTGTAAAGCCCCCTGTCAGCTGCTCCAGCTGCAGCTACGGGATGGGCTGCAAAGAAGCAGAGTTAGATGGAAATCTGGCCATGAGGGTGGTTTGCATGGGGCTGCCAGGGAAGTGATCACATATTTCCATGCCCAACTTCTTTCTGGCTCCCTGGCTGCTCATAGCAAAATGTTTCTTCCTCAGATCTTGTCTCAATCTCCCCCTTTTCAGCTGAAACCTTTTCCCCTTCGCCCTATCCCCGCACTCTCTGATAAATAGCCCCTTCCCAGCTTTCCATCTGGCTAGACCAGTGGTCCTGTACACCACCTGACTGCAGCATGGAGAGACTCACAGAGACTCTCAAAGACCAGGAGGGCTAAACCTCAAGTTAAAACCCACCTGGAGGGGCTGATGTTGGGTCAGTGGGTGCTTATCCCCATTATGAGGGCACTTTCTGGATGCTGCCTAGTGACTGTGCCAAGGTGGGGAAGCTCCTGGGTGCATCCCCCATCATCAGCATCACTTATGGGGTTGTTCCCTGGGTAGATTGCTGCTCAGCACCTCCTCCTCCCCTTCAGCTCAGCCACAGCATCTCCTCTCACCAAGCTGCACACCCTCCCACCTTCCACCCTTCCCTCTCGCCCCTGTACTCACTGATGCACTTGTTCATGTCTGTATTGCGAAGGCCAAAATATCCCAGTGGACAAGAGGGTAAGCAAATCCCGATTTGCCGGATATCGTTCCTCTCTAGAAGGATGAAGAGCTTGGGGGAGCATCTCAGGCACCCATTGAACTCGGAGCACAGGTCGCAGCCTCTGGCACAGCCCTGGCTCAGCTCGGTGCTAACTGGAAGGGCAAGAGAGAGGCAGTTGTAGGACACTGTAGGGCCTCATCACACTGCAGAATCTCATCACACTGCAGGACAAACAGGGATCAGAGCTGCACGGCGCTGGAGCAGAACCACCTGACTGATTCCACACCGCGCTTCGAGTCAGGCTGCATCCCAAGCTACGTCTCGCTCCGATCCCGCTCGTGTTCACTGCAGCTGGCAGCGCAGGAGATTTCACTGCCTCCAAACCAGAGATGTGTTCTCGGCTCCTAAGTTCAGTCCAAGAAAAATACCGAGTCCCATGTCTTGAGAGTTTTCTGCTTTTAATTATCATCTAAAATGCTGCTTGTTTTGAAACCAATAGCATTCTTTGCAGGCTAGAATGCAGGTTATTTTTATTAGTTTATTATGCAAGCAGTGTCCTTGTTTATAGGAGAGCTGTGTATTTAAAACACGTAGGCCTTTAAATACCGTGTTTACGACACTTCAAAAGCAACCACAGAGCACCACAGCGTCCGTGTGCCAAAGGAGAGGTAAGAAAACTTTCCTGAGACCCTGGCAGCTCCTCTGCTGCCTGTCCCATCACAGGGTCCACGGAGGCTGCTGCAGCCTTGGGAAGTAAAACAGAAGGCGGAGGAGGTCCCCAAACCTGCAGCCCCTCACTCTGCTAGGAGGGTTTGTTGGGTCAGGAATGGGATCTTCCCACAGCATTTTGGATCCTGCTCCCCCACCTCACAGGCATCCACAGAGGATCTTGGCCCTGTCCCTCCTGCAGTGAGATTTTGCCTCTGTGGCAAAGGTATAAACCTCACTAGAAATTGCACTTTATAGCATTAGCCGTGACATCGAGTTCTCCTTGTTCTCACGGGGCTCAGCAGTCCCAGAATTACTATAAAATCATTTTCATATAACTTAATTTAAAAGAGGTTTTAATGTAAAACAGCTCAAAAAACTAGCTTACATAAAAAGAGGGCAAAGCCATGTGGCTGCTTTCGCGCCAATTCTGCCTGGTTGCCCTGTGTAAACCCTGAGCTGGGACTCTTCAGGCTGGAGGGATAATTCCAACCCCTCACACCAAGGACCGACAGCAGCTGGCACCCACGTGTGGTTGTTGGGGCAGAACCTGCTGGGTGCTCTGGGTGGGATGGGGTGGCCGTGGGGTAAAGGATGCAGAGCAGCAGCGGGGAGGTGAGTGGGGAGCGATACACGACTCGTGCTCCCATGCTCCGTTCTGATCCTTTTACTTCTCACTTCTCCTGGGAAGGTGTCTCCTGATGGGGAATGGCACAGGGTGGGATGCTACCGCTCTCTGCTCAGTGCCTGCGGGCACAAGGGCTGGCAGGGGTGGTGGCAGCCGAGGCTGATCCCATCCTTCAAGCACTGAAGTTCACTCTGCAAGCATTACTTTGGGTCCTGGTTCACCCAAGGGCTGCAAGCCCCAAGCCACAGGCTGTGGGGCAGCTCCTCCCCGACCCTCCCTGCAGCCTGTGACAGGTCCAGCGGGACAGGGTAGCACACAATTCTGCGTGGGAGTGGGGCTTGGGGAGTTCTGAGAGCTCACGGGCACTCAGGCTCTGCCCATTCTCTGTCAGTAAACACATTCACCACCTGCACGAGCCATACAGCATCACGAGAAGTAAAGAAAAACATTTCATACATACTTCGTCTTTGCCTCTTGCCCTTCACCACTTTGCTGCTGCCCGTTAGATCCATCGAGCTTAGAAAAAACACCACCACAAGCAGTCCAAGCTGCATAGTAACTCTCCAGCGCTGCAGCCCCTCCGTCGCCGGGTGGTCGGAGGAGCCCGCTCCACAGCTGGGGATCTCTCTGCCGCCACTAAAACGTCTCGGGGTGGATCAGAGGCGAGAGTCCGTGCACGAAGCCTGGTACGGGACCATATCCCCAAGCTGCATCAGCGACAGTGAGCTTAGGTAGCAGGTAACATGGCTCTACCTTCATCCCCGTGAGGAGCACAAGAGCTTGGCTCTAGTCCCATCTGGGGGCTCGGGCAGCGAGCGTTAGCTCCTTGCAGTCTCCAAGTGCGCTCCCAGGAACTGCAGAGGAAGAAGAGAACAGATTAACCTGGTGCTCGACATCATTCCCGTAATGATTGGGCTTCATGCTGTGGGGGGTGAACACGGAAGCCGTGGGTTGAAGTTGGGGAGCGGCATGCAGGGGGTGCAGGCAGATGGCAGCATCCAGGGTGCCATGGAGCAAATCACCATCCAATCTCATCCACAAGTCCCTGTGGTGCTTAATAACAGTCAACACGAGTAGAAACAGGAGCTTGAGGCCAGGTTGGATGAGGCTTTGAGCATCCTGATGCGGTGGGAGGTGTCCCTGCCCATGGCAGAGGGTTGGAACTGGATGGGCTTTAAGGTCCATTCCGACCCAAACCATTCGATGATTCTACGAAATGCCCGTGGCAGCTTTGAAAGCTGTCGGGGCTGCAGACGGTTACAGCTGAGACTCGTTTCAAACAGTGCCAGCCCCCCTCGGCCGCCCCTCCGCGAGCAGCAGATGGCTCTGCCGGGCTGCCAAGCCTTCAAGATGTTTCCCATCAAGAGGGCACCTCTGGGGCTGGTAGTCAAGCTGAGCAGAAAGCCAGCTTGCCATGCTAAGCCGGAGACAGGGCTGTCTGGGGACAGGGCGGGATTGTCCTGTGAGCTGCCCAAGATGCCACAATTCTGCTTGGAGGGAATTTCTAAACCTCCCAGCTCCCATTCCCCCAGCACGGCAGGGAAGGGTCAGCGCTGCTGTGCGGGCAGAGGCCGTGCCGAGCGTGGTCGAGCGCAGAAGCTGCTCTGCCCAGGGCTCACCGGCTCTGCCACAGAGGAAGCCGGGTATCCGACACGGCTGTCAGTGCCACACTGCCCTCGCCGAGAGGTGGCCAGGGGTTGCCCAACATGCATGGCAGGACAGGGCAGTGAGACCGCAGTGCTGGGAGGCCAGACTGGGCAACAAACCAATTCACAGAATCATAGAATCATCAGGTTGGAAAAGACCCACCGCATCATTGAGTCCAACCATTCGCATCAATCACTAACCCATGTCCCTCAGCGCCTCGTCCACCCGCCCCTTAAACCCCTCCAAGGAAGGTGACTCAACCCCCTCCCTGGGCAGCCTCTGACACTGCCCAATCACCCTTTCTG
>WAAB01014803.1:0-14196 GCA_013389865.1 Piaya cayana | reverse complement strand
CAGCATTGTAGTTGTTGTAAGGGTGTTTTTGCATTAAGGGCTCTTATTCCATCGCCATAGTGGGTGATTGCTTTTAATTTCTTTTATTTTCAATAGAATGTTTATCAAGGCAAGGTTCTGTACGTGTTAAACAGTTGCAAGAAATGCCTGCATATTGCTGTGGTTTCGTTCTAGCTGGGCATATCTGACCTTGGCAAGAAGGAAGAAATAGGAGCTTTAATTGTACCAAAAATGCTGTTAAGCAGTTTTACCACAAGAATGGTGTAGATATTAAACCGTGCATAATCTTCTTCTGTTCTAATGTTGAGTTCCAGAAAAGAATCTGGGAATGAAGCTCAAGGTTTTTAGAGGAACAGAGGTGTGAGGCTTTCTTTTTTTTTTTTTTAAGTTTCTATAAAAGAAGTAAGCACATTCAATTTGAGAGACGTTTCTAATTCCCTTTGCTCTAAAGTCAGTTGAAAGCTTTGGCTTTGCATCTGTGAAGTTCCATGCAGCTGCTTATTAGATACCCTCTACAATGAGGGGAGATTTACCTAAAAGAGCTAAACGTAACATCTATTTCGATAACAGACTAGGAAGGATAAGTGAATTCTTTTGCCTTATCTTTAATTAAAATGTTTTATTAAACTTCAGAGGTCTAAGTTTCCTGTTTCAACTTGATCAAACGTAGAAAATCATAATAGTTGAATAGCTAAGTGCCCCACAGTTAAGCAATTTAACCTAGAGGATTCCATTAAAAACAGACATTAAAATATAGCAATTCTCTGAAAAGCAGAGAAAGGACATCAAATGTTTAAGCATAGGCTGACAAAACACATTGACCT
Source organism: Piaya cayana (assembly GCA_013389865.1). Taxonomy (NCBI): domain Eukaryota; kingdom Metazoa; phylum Chordata; class Aves; order Cuculiformes; family Coccyzidae; genus Piaya; species Piaya cayana. The sequence goes on along the minus strand of WAAB01014803.1, from coordinate 13,372 downwards.
GTATTATAATTGTGAATATAAAGTCTTGGAGGGATATTTTCAGATTTCGCATATCTACAGCAAGTTTTTAATATTAATTTCTACATTCTATTTTCAGCAGTATAATTAGAATAAAATTGTGTAACACTCCATTCGGTGCCTTACTGCCAGCATAAGTGTTTTAGCATGTGTGCATAAGCCTGATGATCTTAAGTGGTTTGATTAGTTACTAGGTATGGACTAGAAGCAGAGAAGACTAGTTAGTGTGTTTAAACCAATGGTGAATTAGGTCTTTTCAGTGCAGTATGTCAGTTGGTGCTACTGGAAGCGTTGCTGCTTCTAAGCGTGGAAAGTATTTGCAGAATAAAAGAGGAGCTCTTGATAGGAAAAGTTAAGTGAATTCTATATGCTTGAAGAAGAAATCATTGGTGTGTTTTCCCCTGAATAATTGCTAACTCAAACTGGAATTCAAAATAAAATTTTGTTTCAGCATCTTTGTACTCTTTCAGTGTTTATTTAGGAGAGGTTGAGCTGAATTGCATTTTATCTTTTATTCTTGCCAGACTGTTAACAGCTGGGGGTTTTGTAACACCAGGATATTGATACAACTGCCACTGGTGTGAAAATAAACAAATGGATCCAAGTGGCCGAGTTGCCTGTTTGAACTTTGTTATTTTCAATCAGTCTTGGGCCAGTGCCTTAATCTTTTTTAATGACTGAGGAAGTGCTGCTGTGATAGGTAGCTGCTGGCTGGCAGGTAGCCAGTGAGTTTCTACAATCCCTCTTCATAAAACCCACAAGCTATTGTCTAATGGATAGAGCACTGAATAACACACAGCATTTCATTCCTTCAGATACAAAGAGAGAAAGGAAAGGGTCTTCTTAGCTAGAGGTACAGCAGTACAGGTACCCATTTCGATGTAGCATAAGGGGATAAACCAAACTGGGTGACAAGACACAGATTTAACTTGTAAGACTGGAGACTGTGGACACCTTCACTGAAGAGAATAGCACATAGACCTCCAAGGCATAAAGTTGTGAAGCAACATTTCTTATGGAGATATAAAGGCTCACAAATGCAGATATGAGAATATTCTCCTCTCCCCTACCCCGGGGATGGAAAAGAAAGATTAAAAACCAAGTTAAATAATCTTTGGCAAGCATTACTGGAATGTATTTATCATAACAATAACATTTATCTTGCTGTGTTCTGTTCGTCTACTGCAGGTTCCTTATCATCCTCAGCTTTATCTAATAATCAGGCTTGTTGTGAGGGCACTAAAATGAAACTACAACATTAATTTCAGCAAAGTGAGTTTTGTTCTTAATAGGTCCATATATGTCCTTAACACAAGGTATGGCTGGACTTTTAGCATAGATATTACACCTCAAATAATTTAGATAAAGCACAGAGGATTTTTTTTTCTTCCGGGACATTCAATTATTTTAATATTTAGCATAAAATGTCTGATAAATGGATGCAATTAGTGTACTGTCTAAATGAACCTGTGTCTCATTTGGGAACCTGAGATAATAATTTTAATTACAATCATTAAAGTCCTTATATAGTGAATGGAGAAAACCCAAGGCCATTGTCAGCAGATCTGCATGCCAGTGTTCACATGGAATTTACTTGAAAGATCCTCCTTTTTATCATCTTGCTAAAAGATTTCAGTAGTTAAGTCTGCATCACACAGTACAAAAATATCCTGGTGAGAGAGATGACACAGAAGCATACATATTGCATGTGGAATGCTATTTTGTCCCCATTCTTTAGGTAAATATGGATTTGAATGCTTTTAAGTTAAACCAAGAGACTACATGTATGTCAGTTTTCCTAAACTATAAGCAAACAGGAACTTGCCTGTTGTGTTTCATGCACACATTCTGCTGCTCTTTAGCTTTTCTACATGTTTCTGCTCCTCTCCTCCTTTCCTGCCTCCCATTGTGGCAACACCGCTGCATAAAATTTCAGCTGAGTTACCAGTAACTGATAAACAACACATTTTGACATACCTTTAAAAATATATAGCTATGAATTCTGAGGCCATGATACATGCTAGCAATTATCTTGCATACAAAATGTTAAATCACCAGTAGACAAATGCAATTTTAAAGGCTCCAGTTGCTAAGTTTGCTTCCAGCAATTAATCATCAGAGAACACTGCTAAAAGACCCCAACAATCTACAGGGAATGGAAAGCAAAGTAAGCATCTCGCTTTACTTTCATGGGTCAGTCTCCAGTCTTTAAATATACGTGCTCACCCTTAAAAACTCTGGGGATATATGGGCTTGCTTGTATGTGCCTTTATTTATAAATACCTCTAGGGAAAAGCAGAAGAGGATGTGAGCTAGAGAAGCCTGAGGGAAAACTAGAATGCATTTATTTGTGTGTATTTGTTCCAACTCATTACTTAGCACAACTTTTTCTTGCAGGTTTTCCATGCTTAGATGAGAAAGACATTACATCTATGAAGTTAAAAGTGAATATTTCTAGCATTTTATGACACAAATATAACACAAACATAAACAAAGAGTACTAAAAAGCTTGCTCCCATGTGTTTGAGGCAGCTGTGGGGCAGAAATATTAAGTAGCTGTTACTAAGTGGCAGTTCCCAAACTTAGCAAGTGTAAGTACTTACTGAAAGTGCTAAACAGCCCAAACGTCAAACAACATGAGTCTGTCTGTGCTGATTGGCAGAATCATGGCTTTTTAGTCTTGTCTGACTTACTTGGAACCACTCCTTTTTACAAATACATTCCTCTTCACTTCTGACGTGTGCTAGCACCACCTCAAATTAGCACTTAAGTAATAGAACCCTTGTGAGAGATTAGAATGTGAAAACTACCTTTTTTTTCTGTGATCAAAATCAGAAATCCTTTAGCTCATCAAGAACTGCCTCACTCAGATTCTGTCTCTTAAGTATGTCCTGCTGGATCAGATTATTCCTACTGACAACAGCGTATTCCTGATGTTACAACTACTGCAGCTGCTCAGCAAGGTGCTGAGCCTCTCCCACTACACATCACCAGCAAGGAAGAGCACCACCATAATAGACTTCTTACTAGGTTAAGATTAAAAAGAAGTTTTGGATGCACCTCAATGCGTTTCTTTCATAATAGTGTTTAAATAGCAGGAGGACACATGGCCCAATCGTATACTGTCTTCAGAAATCAACAGAAAGTCACAGAAATTAATACTAGAAATAGAAATTTTGTCCTTAAGTGACAAACATAACAAGACCCATCTGCTTTAGCTACATTTTAGAGAGAGATAACGAGCCTGGATGAAAAGGCCATTAGACCTGTTGGTTTACTTGTGCAACAAGTGACTTAATCTTGTCAACCTACCACAAGCCATCTCTTTTTCCACGATGCTTAGCAGTCTGCAAGATGAGTTTCCAAATACATAAGCTGATACATTAGCTTCAGAACACATTACATGATAGTATTTGAACAGCATTGCTAGTAAAGAGATTGGCAGATACAAATCACAAGCCTCATTGTTCAAATGTTTAAACATAGTAATAAAGCTTTACCGTGCCTGTGAGCATTCTGTAAAAACTCAGTCTTTCATTCCTCTCTCAGACAAACAATTCCTCTGACTAAATCAAAAAAAGGGACTAACCTGCTGTTTTCCAGCAGAATGTTCTCCAGCAGGAAAATGCTTCATCAGCATCGAGCACCGTGGCAGCATCCAGGGTCACCAGCAGCAGCTTTCAGGAGGAACATGTTGCTGACATGAGCTCTTGACTGAAAAGCTAAACAGCTCACACCGGGGTAAACAACCAGGGACAGCAGAGCTCAGCCACTAGCAGCCCTCACCTGCAGCTCTGAGGGGCTTTATGCTGCAGGAGGGGGTGCTTATAAAGGGGGCTGCTTGGCTGGGAGGGGCCCTGCAAACGAGTGGGAGGAGGGAAGCCCAAGTGGCCCAAGTAGCAATTAGCCGTGGGGCCAGGGCACGTGTGGAGCTGCAGGCTTGTTTCAGAAAGATGAGGCACAGATGCTTGTGACCTCCAGTAACTGGAGTCTGGTTTGCAGCCCAAAGATGGGCTGAAAAAAAAAACTTCTGCTGCCTCGGGCTTGACTACTCAGTATTTCGTGCTGCTGCGCTTCAAAGCTGAGAAAATCATAAGAATGGTATTTACACTCAGCTTTGTTTGGAGGGGGTGCTCACAGTAACCTCCTCCACTCCAATATCGCAATATTTTTAAAGAATAAAGTGTTAATAGATCAGCCAGAGGTGAAACGTACTGTGTGCACAGATGTGCATGCAAGAAATGGAGGAATTTTTGATGGGAATGGTTGGACTCGATGATCCGGTGGGTCTCTTCCAACCTGGTTGTTCTATGATTCTATGAATTCTTTGTACCTGACATTCTGCCTGGATAGACTGGGGCTCCTAAATGCACTGGGGGATAAAAATAGGCTTTTGTGTACAGACGGCATATACTAAGTAAAATACATTAATTATATTCATTGTAGAGGTGATTGATCACAGCTCTTCATGTGTTGTGCACAGGCTTCTCTTTGGAACCCAGTAATACATAATAACAACTTATATACTACATATGTGGCATATATACTATATATATGACTAGGAAACTATAAACGTTTAGCTTCCTAAACGCTTGAAAGTGGTAACTCTAATAAATTACAGCTATATATAAATAAAAAATTATGTCACCCAAGGGTTTGGTCGTATTCATATTAAGACTATATGGAATTATATATGCAAATATTACCAAAGGTCATGATTGGCATTAGGATCCCAAGAGCTGAATAAGACATATGGTTGGACTCGATGATCCAGTGGGTCTCTTCCAACCTGGTGAATCTATATAAGATCTGTGGCAGAGGCTTGTTTCAATACTGTTTATGGCATCCAGGGTGTACTTGCTAAACCACTCAAGCAATTCTGTCTTTATATGCAGGTGCATTTTCAGTTCAGTGAAGTGTGCAGTAATCAGAACTGACAGAGCTCTGGAAGTATTAACATTCTGTTGTACATAATGGAGCTAATAATTTGCTGTCACTGTTTACAGTTCAATATGTCTTCATTGTGGCCATGGCACTTACCCTGCTTTAAGCATACTTGATCTAATCCTACTATTTTAGGGACTAATGTATGATTATTATGCTTTTTTTTTATTAAAGCCCTCTAGATATTTGTTTTCCTCATTAATATGTTTCACTGCACATCACCACATATTGCTCTGTGTTAGCTTAGCCAGACAATATAATTAGATTTGTCTTGTCTCAAACAGAACAGCGTTTAAAATCAGGGATATGGTAAGCTGCTTAGCTCCTACAGCCATGTAGACGGGGCACGAGTCAGTTGGTCCTCAAGTCTTGGTGCTCTGTGTACATCTCAGATAGTCTTTTCTTTCCTAAAATCCTATTTATTGATGAATTTTTGCTTTGTATGTATTGCCTTACCTGGGAACGAGCGTTACTGAGTTAATAGCTGTAACATGCCGGCTTCATTAGCACATTTCATTCAACTGGCTAAACGTTACTCATAGGGAATAATTTGTCTAGAGGTGAACATGCAGATGTTGTTTGATTCCAGCTACATGTTGTATTTGAAAGTCAGAATATGAGTTGTTATGTTCAGATGTAACGTTTGGGCTGACCCTTTGATATACTGGCTGAGTGTTTGCCATTTGCACAGCTGCTGATATAGGTTCTTCTTTGGGAATCCTTACAGTAACATTTAGGCACTCCTTTTTTTAATATGCAATGGAGAAACCGAGAAAAAAAAGGAAGGAGAGGTATCCTAAACTATAAAAAAATGTTCCAGGAATTTTTTTTACTTTTCTAACATTGAAATTCTGCATCATGAAAACATTTGCTTTCTCCTCACGCATGGGACACGTGCTCCCTGTGCCGGCTTCTGGTGTTCTGTGACCTCTGTCAGGTCTGCAGAAGACTTCTGCCCCTGAGAATATTGGAACTAAGAGGAGAGTTCCATGGTTTAAAAGACTCGGTATTTTCCTTTTACATTCCTTCAGCAGCCTGGAGCTGTGCTGCCAGCACCCTGTAGAGTTGTTTGGCTCAAAAGGAGGGAGGTGCCATGAGGTATCTCCCATGAATTCCTATATTCAGTGCCAGGATTCTTTTTTTTGGATCAGAGATCGCTGTTAGGACTGTTTTGATTTTATCCAGTACGCGTTTAATAATTCTGACTTTGGTTTCTGAACATTCTGAACAAATAATTTCATTTAAATTTAAATTGGTAGTATAACTGCTGCTTAATAATAATTGAAGTGTCTTATTATTTACATCAAAGTAGGTATTTTCTTATAATTAAACAGCTCAACGCTTTTATGTGAATTTCATATTTGCTAAATTATAATAGGAAATTCCAGCTACTGTATCATGTCCTGATATTTCAGTAATGAACATTGATTGCACATAAATACCTACATATAAATACATATAAGTAACTACACAGAACAGCTTCATGCAAATGACTGCATGGGGAACATGGTAAATAGTTTCATCTATTAATTTTTATTAATATTTTCTGAATGTAATTTCATCTGGTGACAATATTCTGACTGCCTTTGTACAATGGACTTCCACTGAAATCTCTGTTTTGCTTTGAAGCTTTTCGGAAGACAAAAGGACTTGAAATCCTTCCTCTTTTTTCTTACAGATGTGCAATGGTTTAGAGCAGCCAAGGAAGCAGCAGCGCTCGGACCTCAACGGACCCGTTGACAACAATAACACACCCGAGGTACGTACCTTAGGCTGCGAGGTTGTTCTGCTGCCTGTATTCCTGAAGTCAGGCTTCTGCGAGGGAAAGAAGTCACCAAATTATCACCTTTCTCCCTCTCACACATACATACTTAACGCTCTGTTTCTTTTCCTGAACTGGCCGTATTAATATCACATCTGCATATTCCAAAAAGTCTTTGAACGGTACCTGTGAATGTGTTGCTGCCACATTAATTTTATGTAACTGTCTGTGGCACATTCTCAAGCTTGACGTTTTCTGATGACACATAGAATAGGGAGAACACTTCAGAAATTCTCTTTTTTGGATTACAGGAGAGCAAAATCAGCATCAAAAGGAAATGGGTTTCTGTTTCACCCTCCCCTCAGCCCCCCATCAGGCTGTGAAGCCAAAGGACTGCTTAATTCCCACAGGAATAATTCTATTTAACTAACCCCTAATATCAAACGCATCATTCGATGCTGGGGGCTGAAATGATTCACATCTTTTTTGAGTGGCCTTTGTGATAAGATGTGTCCTGGCTCAGTCAGCTGTGAAAAAGATGCAGTGATAGGCAGACCCGCTCTTGTCACTGAAGTCTGGAGCAAAGATGACATCTAAGAATGCAGAATGAAGTTATGCTTGAGGCTAGACACAATGAAATGAAATTTAGACTTAAAAGCAGAAGTCTGTTATCTGAAAAACATATAACATATTTAGCCTGTAGCCTGTTAGAGTAATGAAGAGACACATTGCTAAAGCCTTTTTCCGTAATGGAGAAATCAGCCTCTTTCTTTCCTGGAAACAAGAATTTCTGAGGAGGCTGGTAAAAGTCAAGCAAATGGAAGGACTGTATCTGGTTACTGAGAATAGGGACAGTAGCATAAAAAGAGCACTGTTGTGGCCTTGCTGAGATTAAGTGTGATGCTATGTGCTGTGCAACCAGAGACAGGTCTTTTTATTCACTGATTCAGAATTTTGATTTGTAAAATATTGTTAAATATTCTTAATTAGAGATTTGGGATATCATCGTTAGACACTCCGATCTAGTGGACAAACTCTTGGATTGGGAATTGCTGGTTTGTANAAATATAACGTGAACTCACTTTAGTTTGTGAAAATGATGTTGCTACATCTATACCATTTTTATTTCTCAACAGACAAAGAAGGTGTCATCATTTCCAAGTTTTGTTGATGGTAAGTTTTACATCATCCGTGGTTAAAGAGGGATACAATGGAAGCAAATGCTTTAATATATTTCAAAGCTCGCTCTTCTAAAAACAAGTCAAACCCAAGAGAATACAGCTGAAAAGTTTAGGTATTGAAACATTTAAAATTTTCACTCCCCATGTGGCAACCAGAGTCTGGTGGTCATAAAAAGGAGGAGCTGATCAAGCTCTTGGAAGGATTAAGGTGAAGATGGAGGCGACTACAAACCTAGAAGGGGGCAAAAAAGGTGGTAGCAGTGGGTCCAAGCAGGATGGAGATTTATGAAGGCATTAGAGCACTCTGTTCTTCGTGGCTTTGTGCAGAGGAAGGAGTCATTTAACTGTTCAGAGCAGCCCCTCTATCACTTTGATGTGACGCCTTTTAGTGAACTCTGGGAATCTCAGTTGTTGGCGCAAATGGAAAGGTTCTCTTGATCTGACACAAACTTGGTAATGCAGTCCTCTCTTTAGGAGCACCAGGCTTTCATGTGTTTCTTCAGCATCCTTTTCACTGCTATTGTGTATTTTCTGTTTGGAGAAAAATAAGTCAACTTATTAACACAAGAAGGTGGACAGAGATAAAACGGGATTATACCGAACAATATTATCAGTCTCTGAGTCATAGGCCACTGAAGAATTTTGTGTGGAGAAAATGGGTGCAGCTTTTCCTGCAAAGGAAACACCTACACTGTGAAGTGAGAAAAGTTTGTAGGAAACTTCTAACGACCTCGGCCCTTTAGATCTGCCACAAACACATCTTCCCCACAGGGAAAACCATAAATGAATGTTAAAAACTTGATTTCTAATGCCGTTCTCAACTCGAGGAAAACTAAACTGCGATTTAGAATTGGAATGTTCAACTAGTTTTCCTTCTATTTCCTGATCTCATCAGCTTGACCGGCAGCTTCTGGTTTCGTTCAGTTTCCTTGAAGAGCTAGAGCAAATGGAAAGTTCAAAGATTGCCCCTTTACGCAGATTGAGATCTGAAGGAATTTACACATAGTGTGTGGCATGTACTGGCTAACAGGCCCTAACCAGAGGTAAATGAAATGCATTCCCCAAAGGTGGCTGAGGCAAGAAAGGAATAAATAATAAGCATCTTCTCATTGTATAGTGCACGACTACCAGCATGGGAAGAGCTTTAAAACACACGAGAAAACCTGCCCCTCACAGCACTCACAGATACAACTGCACTTATTAATTGTATTGGGATAAACAAGTTGTCTTTTCGGTTTCTAACCACTTCTCTGTTGGAAAGGGGTCAGTATACTACTCTCCTAGATAGCACAATGCTTTTTTTTTTTTTTTTTAGCTCAATCGTTTTGCTTTCTCTGAATTTTTTTCCGTAGTTGCACAGTATGTGAGGATAAGCTATCCATTAGGCCTTTTTCTATTGCAGGTATTATATGGAATTGTCTAATACAAATACATATGTAGCACACTAGGAGCTTATGATAGCTAACATGACTGCTCGCTGAATTCTAAGAAAAACACAGTTTTTATGGTTAATTTGTAGGCTGAGTCCCAGAAGGAACAGGATCCTACTGCACGTAAATAAAGCTTCTACCAGCTAACACTCCCTAGTCTTTCCTGAGCTTTGATGGTTAATATAACCACATTCTGGTTATATTAATTTTCAGCACTTCACTTCCAGCACGATGCCTTAACTAGAGTAGTGGTATCTCTATAAATATATAATATTTTTCATATGCCACGTAGACATAAAAACAAATTAGATATCAGGCACAAACAAATATAGAAAATACGTCCTTTTGCTGTTTATAATTGTTTCAGTAATAGTACCACTTGAAGTGGTAATGAATTCCATATTCAGGGGTTCTGGGTTTTTTGCTCTTTATATTTGTCTTATCGTTATAAATCTCATTCCCTTACACAGTCTCACAACCACGATGGAGCAAAGAAATCAGTGAAAATACGGAACCCGTAGATAGACTTAAGGTCTCAGTGACTGAATGGAGTATGATGGTTCTCAGCAGAAAGCTGAAAGTGTTTCTGTGCTCTGAGTGCAGTCTTGAAATTCTCTCTAAATCCTTGGCTTACACGTGATTCTAGATAAATATAAAAATACTTTCCTAATACATTATTAAATTCAATTATGCTAGATTATTGAATGAGCGTTCTTTTTCTTATCAGTACAAAAGATAAATTAATTTAAAAATGCTTAGACTTAGCCTACTTAGTCTAGAAATATGTTTATACTTGTTGCATTAATAGATGAGCAGAAACCCAAGTAATCTATTGCATTGATAAGAAGAAATTTACTGTTAGATATTTCAGAAACAGTTATCTAATGCTTAAGCACCAACACTCAACATAAAATTCCAATCTTTGTTCACACCAAACTAATCCTCAAGTTTCAAATCCACTTCTTTCTCCATCCCTTCCTCATCAGTAACCATTACACACGCTTACAGTCAAGGACACGCTGAAGTGCTCTGATGAGCTGGGACCTCAGCCAAATCAGTATTTTTATATTATTTAAAGCAGCCAGAGATAAGGGAAGAAAATGCTCAGGTAACCCAGTTTGACCCTGGCAACTTTCAATACTGTTCCAGCCTTCCAGCAGATGTCTTATTCTACCTGACAGTCGCTTACGTAGCCTTCGTGATGGGAAATGTCATTTGGAAATGTTTTCTGCCCAACATGCCTTTTTTGTGGAGCTAGAGCCAGGGTTGTTCTCTGTTAGTGATTGCTATGAACATTTTATACATGCTATTGTTTTATACATGATATTGCAGAATTTGTTGCTAGTATAATGATTCTGAAAAAAAAAATCACTTTCTAATGCTATGAAGAGATTGTGAAACCATATCATAGAATCATTGAACAACCAGGTTGGAAGAGACCCACTGGATCATTGAGTCCAACCATTCCCATCAATCACTAACCCATGTCCCTCAGCACCTCGTCCACCCGTACCTTAAGCATAACAATGCCTCCCCCCGATCTTTAAAGAATCTAAATAAATAAAATTAGATGGCAAAATTTCTCAAAACTCTAGGTTATTTCCAAGTTCAAGAAGTTTTTCAGACAAATTATTTTAAAACATCGTTGCTGTCGCCAGACAGCCAAGACACGAAACTAATTTGTTGTTTCCTTTCAAACGCTCAGTAATTTCACAGACCTGTAGGATATGGTGGGTGTTACTGTTCCAGGCTTGGAGGTGCTGGCAGTGGATACGTAAAAATAGATCCCTACACGTCTTTGGAAGTAAAGTGCCTTTGACGTAGCCCATCAGTGACTTGGAAATCAAGACAGAAATGGCTTGCTCGAAGCAGTACAAAGATAGAACCAGAAATGGGCCCAGTTTCACATTCTTGAAAATAGCTGAAGAGAAAACAAGCTTTCCTGTATTCAGCCACAGCTTTTGGGATGGAAAAGAAGTAGAGTAATGGACTGATAGGTGGTTTTGGTTTACAAGTCCTGTAGACTCTTAGAATTTTGGTCTTTGCTTGATCTAGTAATGACTGTTTTGGAATTTGTTCCTAGAATTCCAATATTACCTGTCTTCAGACACACAAAATATTTCAAGCAAATTAATCTAAATTAACTAACAAAGGAGGTTAGTTAGCTGGATTTAAACATTATGCGTGTAAATGTGTTTGAGAGTTAAATCAACCTTGATTCAATTTAGCATTATTTACTTAGCCTGAAGTGATTAAAGTCAACCGAAATTAAAGCCACTTTAATTTTGAGTGATACAGTTAACTAATGAAGTTTTGCTAACTTAACGTTAACTTCACATCTTTTAATTAATTTCTCTCTTTGCCGCCCTTGAAACAATATGATTTAATATTGTTTTGTTGCATGCTGAAGGAAGTACAGAGCTACGAGACTTAAGCTTTTGGCCTGAAAAGATACATGAATAACATCATCAAAAGAGGAACCATATAAAATACACCATCCATCTGCTGAACAGCGGTGCAGAGGGGAACAGAGATAAAGTAAATGGAATTCTTGTGGAATTTTCATTTTATTTGATTTCATTCAGTGAATTACTGCTGCAGGAACAAGGGTCACTTTCTGAATTACTGAAAGACTTGGCCTCATATTAAGAGTTTTAGTGACTTTTAAAATTAGCAGCTTCTCAAGGATTTCATTGAGGGTCTCTGAACTTTCACTTGACATTGAAATGATGGTTTTTTTATTCTTTCCCAATACCATGAGAATTTTAAATTCCACAGAATTCTACGCTGAGTTACAGTGAAGATCCAAACCATCACTGGATTTGTACAGATGCGATCTAAAGCAAAACACCTCCTCCTATGGTGTTTAATTATCCTTTTGAAGCTTGAGACTCCCATGTTTGCTAGCAAAACAAATAGCTCCATTTTGTGTGAGCGTCGTTAGATAATGTCGGGTCTCTGAAGAGTGCAGCTATAAATATATATATATATATATTTGGATGTTGACATTTCCACTAGGCGAATGTGAGATCTGCATGGAAGTATAGGTGTCAGCATCATCGCTTGAAGAAAAAAGTCACTTCTTTTAATTAAGTTTATTTTTAGTTGGAAGACTCGTTTAAAATTAGAATGTGAAAATGAGGGTTAGGAATGCTCACTAAAGTATCTATGCATAAACCACTATTTCAGTAAATTTCATCAGCACAGCATGCGGTCTACTTTTCCTTCTCCACACATTAGTCTTCTACATTCAATTGATTGTAAATAAATTGAACTAATCCACTGTACAAGGTAACTTCGTTTCTTAATTACCATCTCCCTTCGGTGCCATTTTTCTCCTCACACATGAGATTGATGTACTTTAAAAAAAACCCAGAAGTGTTAGCAGCTTGGCAAGTTGATACAGCTCAGAGCAAACTTCTTTTATAAAACCGTTGAGGAACAGAAAATATTGACTGTCAAGAGATTTCAGCCAGACTCTGGAACGATTGTTCTCTACTGATCGTCTAAACAAGATAGATGTAAAGCTTAACAGCTGAATAAAGAGGATGACGAGATTCCCAGTATAATATACATACTGTTCATTCTCTTCTCCCTGCCCCATCTTCATCACCCTTGCAAAGAAGCAACTTGCAAACTACAATTTAATGTTAGAATCTCACTGAAGTCACTGTGTAATTAATACTAAGCTTCTACAGAGGGATTTTGTTGAATGAAGGCTAAAATTTAAAAAAAAATACCAAGATGTTTCTCAGATCCACCATTTTCTTCTTTTTTTAACATGAATTTTTTCATGCTCTTTCTGCGTGCCTTCTGTGACTTCCCTGCTGTCAGAGGCACATGCCATTGATTGGGCTGCGAACGCTTAATTGAACTCCTGTACCGAAGAGTGTTTCTTGATCTCTCAAGATTGTTGATACAATTTGCACCAGCCTGGGAACTGAGATTTCTATCCGTCTCTGAATTCAGGCCTTACATACGAAACAGGATGAAGATGCCTGCTTTTCTTCTTCCCTTAATTTTCTTTACTGTTAAGT
>WAAB01014802.1:0-24848 GCA_013389865.1 Piaya cayana | reverse complement strand
GATTTCTGCTGCTGCTGAAAGAGCTACAACAGCTTAAAGACTCACCAGAACATGGCAAAAGGGCTGCAGAGGAAAATATCTGTCTGTGTGTGTCCCTTTCAGCACAGAACGGCCTTTCCAGCTTCTGTGCTGTCGTAACTCCAACTTCATAGTCAATGGTAGAACAAGCAGGTTCAAAACTGCAAATCATCCAACCAGCCACGAAGCTCTCCTGGATCTGGATTCATAACCAGAGGCAAAACTACGTGTATTCCAAGTGCTGAAATAAATAAATAAGACTCCTCTGCAAACAACTGCAAGAACCGCTGATATTTCCATCTAACCAAACCGAGACACCTGGGTCTCTGTCCTAGAAAAGATCTCAGAGAGTCTGTTGCGCAGACCCCGCTCCAGGTCTGCAGCTGCTCTCCGAAGGCTTTAACCGAGAAGAACATAAGATCTTTATGACACTAGTGAAGGGTTTACTCTGAAACTGCTTCAAGCACTGGCACAGAGAGAGGCGCATTTTCTAAACACTCACTACTGGAGAGAAACGCTCGCGTATCACCATATGGGTTTGTAGTAGATAAGTACATACATATATTGCTGCTGGCTTGTAAACTACAAGAAATTAGAGCACGTTTAATCACTTTCAGTTAGAATCATAGAATCGCAGAATCACCAGGTTGAAAGCGACCCACTGGATCATCGAGTCCAACCATTCCCATCCAAGTCCAACCATTCCCATCAAAAAAGTTACAGTTTTTGTGTTGAAAGGAAGGTTTAGGTGTGTCTTTAGCTGAAGAGAGGGATTAATTTTTCTTGTAAAATTCTCCCCAAAACTTACACAATAACATTTAGGGATGCCTTTGGTTGAGAAGGATTCAATATTCAGTAATTAGTGGTTTGTATATTTTCCCCTAGCAGACAAGAAGCTTCATAAATAGCTGCCCTCAAGGCTTCATCACTTTTTAGTACAGTCAGTATTGAGTCCAAGCCTCGTCCTCGGCATAAGAGAATGAAAATGCGCTTGTTCCTAAAGAAAAAAAAGAGAAAGTAAAAATTTCTGGGGGAGAGAGTCTGGGTCCTGCGCAGCTTTCAAAAGAATGACATTTTTAGAGAATTACCCACTGTACGTAGCGAGCTCTTTCACTGTCAGGCCTCTTTCATCTCCTAGCCCCGAGGAACAGCTTTTTATTCCAAACAAACAAGTCCGAAACTTCTGCCGGCACAGCAAACAGCCAGAAACCCAGGAGGCTCCTCTTTTCACCTCTTGCCAAGCAGAAAGAGGGAGAGGAGCGGGTGGGAGTAACACAAAGCAGCATCCCTGCCCTGCGAGGCTAAAGAATCCTGGTTTAAGCAGCCGGCTCCTCATTTTCAGTCGTTCTGCCGTGTCACATTTGAATTCAGCGAGAGCATCGTGTGCTCCCAGGGTCAATAGTGCTGGTATATTTTCACCTCCCTGAAAGCAGCGTATTTTTTCCCAGTTTGTATTTCAAATTTGACTGAATTCCAGTTATTCCTGGAGCTGCTCCCCCTCCTCAAGGCAGCAGCGCTGGCTGCAGGGGCTGTGGGACGCTGGGCACAGCTTTACTCTGCTGGCTGAGGAAAGTCCATTTAGACTTTCATGCTGCGCAGCACAAGGAGAATTGAAACAGCAAAAGAAGAAAAACCCTCAGTTTTTACTTTCCCAAACATTAAACAGCCCCTATTTCCTTCTCTGACTCACTGAGGTTCCTGCTATAGACGTGCAAAAGCAGATCGCACACTATTCACTAAAACTATCCTGATACTTGACATCAGGAGACTCTGTTTTCAGTTATAACTTTGCTAAATTTATCTATTTAATCTGAACATTTTGANGGAGAAAAGACAAAGAAAACTGCCCTTCACCGAAGGAATAAGCCAAACGCTCCCACCACTCGTTTTAGAAGAATATAGAGGCTCCAGAGCAAATATCAAGGAATGGTCTTGTAGCCAAATTGGCTCTAAACTGGAGTTGCAATAACTTTTGATGCATAAAAAACTTCACATAAAACATTAACCCTAGACTGATCATTCAAGTTATTCCAGCAATCTTTATCTGTTAAAATTCACCTTCTTATTGCAATTTTCTGCAGGGACACTTTTGTTTATTTTTGATAGAATAAGTGGATTTCTCACTGGAAGAAGCCTTCTCTGTTTTCTCCCTGTCTTAAGCAAAATCAAATGTTTATAGTATTATTATTATAACTGCTTCACTCTAAAGTTCAAATTGGGGAGGAGAGGAGAAAGCAAGGCTTCCTCTGGAGTCTTGTCCAAGGAAGGGAAGGTCTCAACTCCTCGTCACAGCAAGAAGGTGCAAGTTTGAGCCAAGTGGAAGGTGGGACGTCAGCGGAACATCACGAGAACGTTTGGTCTGCAGAGTTAGTGACTGCAGAGCCAGTGCCAGTGAGTTGGAGAACAGCGACTACGCCCCACAAGGAGACCTAAGAGTAAGGGTGGCCCCCATGGAAAGTCATCCTAGATCCTTGGAGGAAGACAATGTTGAGAAGAAGCACCTCAAGAGGCAGAGGAGGGGTAGATTGGGGCAAGTGGACGAGGTGCTGAGGGCCATGGGTTAGTGTTTGATAGGAATGGTTGGACTCGATGATCCGGTGGGTCTCTTCCAACCTGGTTGTTCTGATTCTAAGTGGGGTGGAGCTGAAGGGGAATCTCTGCCAGAGAAGACAGAACTTCCAGGCAAAGCAGCTTGTTTCTTACTGCATCAAACCAGGCCGTTTGCCCAGGCCAGCAGGATTCTCAGACAGGTTTACAAAAAGGGAAGAGCTTCTGCTAAAAAGGCCTTTAGGTATTTGTATTTTAAACTCCTGCAGTCAGACGTGGCAATTGAGCAGCTGAAACCTGAGGAGTCGTTAATACTTAAAAGGATCTTTGATGTCGAATCCCACCCACATAATGGCCTTTCCCCCCAGCAGAAGGGTTAAATACACCTCTGCGAGATGAAGGAAAGGGGCAATCTCACCGTTGTCGCCTCTCGCTTGCTGCTGGATACACTTTATAATGAGAATCTCACGCAGCTACCTGGCAGGGCTTGGCGCGCAGCTGAATGAGGCAGGAAAGCTGCCAGGGAGGTGGGAAAGCTCCAAGTCTCTGCGCCTGCTCCAGGGCTCGTTCCACCGCGGCACAATTACAAATACACAACCCTGTAGAATCCGCTGCGCTGCTGGTTCTGAAAACACAAATTCAGGGTCTATTTTCCTTAGGAATCTCACTCCATGCTCCAATTAATGCTGACAGGAGCCACACGCATCCCGAGAAAAGCACAAACTGTTTTAATCCCAGGTAGAAGGATTCGATTCAGACGGCTCGTTATTAAAGACAGGATAAGTTCTTCAAGCATGTGAGTTCCAGGCTTGCTACAGTTGCCCAAGTCTTTGAAGCCACCGTTCTTCGCTGTTTAGTGATAGGAATCGGTTTATTATTGCATTACAGAAAATTAATCTACAGCGAGAATCCAATTATCAGGGAGCAAGCAATGGGAAAGGGGACTCAGCAGATGAGAACCACAAGGTTTGGTTTAAGCTGGCCCTCTTCGATCTTTAACCCCACACGCAGTCTCTTTTTTTGCATAAATTATTTTGCATATTCTTCATGAAGTGGAGAAGGACTTTGTGCATGAAGATAAGGCAGCTCCCAGGTTTTTATCTAGCAAGGGGTCTTGGGGAACTGCTCCAGAGAGAAAAGGGGAGCACACAGAATCACAGAATCGTAGAAACACCAGGTTGGAAGAGACCCACCGGATGATCAAGTCCAACCGTAATAACCACAATGACAAGAACAGGCTCATGGGAAGGATACAGGGATTAGATTATTAGACAATTCCAAGAAATTATAGTTACTGTTTCAGTCTTAGTTGAATCAGTTTAGTTAAAGCATCTTTCATCTTTGACTAACTTTATTTATTCTTATTCTATTTTCAATAAAAACTATTAAAAGCGTGGAAAACATTCAATTTCCTAGGTTTTTATGATGGGCTGTGAACACACTGGCATAGGCAACCTCAGCTGAGAAATCTCCGAGTCAAAATTTATCTGCATCTAAGGAAAGTTCTGACCTGCATGCAACAGCCTGTGTCAAACACACAGTATAGAACCAGGTGAAAAATAATGGAATGAAGAAAATGGAGAAAAGACCAGTATAAGAAACCTTAAATTTGTTTAGGAAAAAAAAGGCTAAATACCTGTTCTGAAGGGGAAAATGCTGCGTGCGAAGACGATCACTCAGCTTGCATTTGGGATCATATTTATTTAGTATTTTAATTAATAGTGCTGGTGCAAAAAAGTAGGTGAGCACTCAGGGGAGCTCCTGACAACACAGGGGAGGCCCAGGCAGCACCCTGGGCTGTGGGAGTTTTATCTGTGGATGATCTTGTGTAAGAGAATGAAATTTGACAAGACAAAGCTACAAGTAATAAAATAAAATATTACTACGTCTTAGCCTTTCCTGTCCAAACACAGGCTGAGAAGAGAACGATTGCTCAGATAAGGAGAAAACAATGATCCAGGATAAATAATATTCACATCATGAATCCACGGACAGAAAGTGGTTGTAGTAACATGAAAGCTGGAATAAGATTGTGCTGCAGCCTTCCAAGCTTCAGAGCCGACTTAAATTTCTGAGACTAAGCCTCATCCGTGTCCCAGAGAGATTTATACTGATACAATTGCTTATGATACGATATGATACACGGTGGCTTGGGTTCCTGACCCAGGAGGTCCCTCTTGTCCTTATTTCCTTGGAGATTTAACGGAGAGTGGATTTCCTCGGGGCTCGCACAGTATCAGCTCACGCTATCGGGCAGAAGACAATGCGCTACTTCAAATCTGCTGACACGTGGCTGGAATTGAAATGACGCGCTGCAGTTTTAGAAGGCTCTGAAACTCCTTTCAGAAGTCAGGCTGCAGGTTTTAAACCAGACCGGGAGAGCGGTTCGTTCAGAAATGAAAGATCTCAAAATAACCGATTACTCAGAATTCTTTAGTTTTAAGTGTGGGTTTGCACATCCAGTGAAGATTTTCTGGAATTTTGGGTTTTTCCTTAAGCAACGGTTACATCCCAACTCATCAAATTCACTTTATCCCAATCCGGCACTGACCATGGTGTCCTAACAGGAGACACAGACCTGATAAACAGCAATTCACCTTTTAGGTGATTGTGCTTGAAGTAGGATCGAATATTCCACTTACGTTATTTCTGCTTACGAGGGACTGATTGGGTTACAGCTCCCCAGCAGTTTGGTTTGGAGTTGACTTCTCACAGCAACTGTAAGAGAAACAACGTGTATCTTGTGAAATAAAGAACTTTATGAAAGAAAACGGCACTTAATAAACTCTGGTCGTCACTGATATCTGTACTCGGAGCAAACAAACCATCAGGCTGCATCAAAGAACCGAACCCCCCCAAGCTACTTGCTGTGCCTGCAGCTTAGGACCCTCGCTGCTGGTGGTTACTCACAATCATTCAGACAATAAAGCAATTTCCAGGGAAGATTAAGAAGTCAGATGATCACCAATGTCATGACAGAGATAAAACCCCAAACTCCATTCAAATCTCAAACTATGGAAACATAACGAAGAGGCATTTTCAGTCTGTTTTCCCATCAAAACCACCAACCATGGAAACAGATTTTGTTTGAAACAGCTCTGTTATCTCCTGCCTTTCCCTTTTGTTCCACCCACAACCTGTTGGTTGATTTGAGAAGTCACCTAGATCTTATAAATCCACAGTCAGAGGGGAACCCAGCACCGAACCTGCCTTGTTAGCAACAGCCGAGCGAGTCCCGATGAACAGAGAAAGGCCACACGGAGCAGAAAAATGATGTTTTGAACCTGCAGCATATTAGGTACTGTGGTCACCTGAGTGAAACCTGAACGCAGAGGAAGATAAAGTTTTTAATTAATATTAGTACTTACCCAACTTCTGCTCTGATGCCTTAGTATAAATTAGCTTTTCAGTAAAATATTAGTTCTACGTACACTTAACTAATTGCAAACCCCCACCTGCCAGTGTACTTGAGGCATTCGTGTCGGATACGATGCAGCCACAAGTTAGCTCCTGCAGAAATAATTCACCGGCTCAAACAGGAGAGACGCTAATGAAGGACCTGGAGCTGCGGGGGAAGCAGAGGGCATCGCACCTGCCTCCCGCGCAGAACCGGGGAGCTCGCAGCTGGGACGCAGCTGCCTGCACAGCCAGCCAGGCACCTCGGAGCAGGTTTCACAGCAGATCACACGCAGCATCCATTTAATTTCATTTTTTAAAGCATCCCACTGTCCTCTTGCAGCTGGCTGAGATCTACAACCTGTCCATTCCACCTGGAGAGCGCGGTCTACGTTCATAAAAACCATTTCTCATATTTTTTGCCTTACAGAAGAGACAGACTACATGGTTCTTAATTGGTTTTGTCTTGTCGTATGAACTTCAGTTAATAACACAGAACTTGGACCCCAAGATGTACTGAGAAGTTCTCCCTCTCCTCTCTAATTTACAGGAATGGAAGCTGCTGCCTGGAGGGATAAGAAACAAAGAGAAAAATTCAACTGTACTTGAATTATTTTATTTTTCTATTCTACTTCCAGTAAATACTTGGGAGAAACTACGGGAACCTCTATTTTGGATTCGTGAACTTGCAACAAAGCCAACACGAACAAAGGAATTCTGAATATCCCAAGCCCTCACTGCCCTTGGCGTAAGTCAAAAACTCGAGGTTTCAAGAGAAAATTAGCCCAGAGGGGACCTCTTTGAGCACAATCTGAATTTCTTACAGCAAAGCAAGGATGAGCAGGTACCAGCATCACTAGGCTGATTGCAACAGGGAGCAGAATCATTAAGTTCCAGTAAAATTACAACCCGCTGAAGTTAAAAAGAAAATCCCGAACGCGGCTGCACCGTCTCCCGGCAGCGCACAGCGGGGAGAAGGGGGGACGAAGCTTTGTCGCTGGCCACACGACCCAACTCAAAGTTAAGCGCAGCCTAATTGGGTTTTTAAGTCTTTCAGATCCTGTTTTTTTTGCAAACTCTTCACAGCAGGGAGAGGAAAAACTGCAGGATGCGAGTTCCTCGTCACCGCGCAACCGCAGCCGCGGGGAACGTCCCCAGCTAAGGGCAACGTCCTCATTAAGCAAAGATTCTGCTCGGGCTCCTCAGCCAGCTCGGAGCAGCGGCCGTGTCCCACCCCGGCATCTTTTCTGACAGTTTTCACTGAATATTGTTATTGCCACCACTTTCCGTGCTGAGTCAGCACCGCCAGCCCAGCTTTGTGATCGGGATATAAAGCCTCCTGGCAGAGGTCCTGGTCAGAGGTTCTGCTCTGTGAGTGAACGCGAGAGGAATTGATGAAGGGAGGAAAGAAAAAGGAACATGGGGCAGAGAAATAAAGCTGAGAAGGCAGGAAAGAAAGATGGAAGTGGGCCTCTCCCCACCAGAAGGATGTTGAGGCTCTGGAGCGAGNCAGGGGAGGGTCAGGCTGGACTTCAGGAAAAAATTGTTCACGGAAAGGGTGATTGGGCAGTGTCAGAGGCTGCCCAGGGAGGGGGTTGATTCCCCTTCCCTGGAGGGGTTTAAGGGACAGGTAGACGAGGTGCTGAGGGACATGGGTTAGAGATTGATGGGAATGGTTGGAGTCTCTTCCAACCTGGTGATTCTCCGATTCTATGATTTCTAGCCCTGCTCTGTGCCCCAACTGTCCCCTGAGGAAATCAATGAATTCTTCTATCTTCCTCAGCAGCGCTCAACTCACCTAGCAGAACTCTAGACACAACTTGCTGTTCCTGAAAGCACTTTGAAGCTATAAAATGCTTATTAATAAAGATCAGACCAGATAGAATGGAGGGCAGAAAAGCACGAGAGAAGAGAAACTTAGAAGAATAATTAGAATAACGTGGAAAAGCTTATCGGCTGATTGGAGCTGTGAGGCAGGAATAAGAGAGAAGCCAAACAAAATAGATTTGGAAAAAACGTAACAGCAAAATCCTTCCAGCCAAACCAAGAAATGACCACAAAGAGGCGCGTAGGTAACCTACTTGTGAGCTTTGATTACTCATGATAAAGGGTGGCTTTCCTAATCCTAATTCATTTTCGAGACCAGCCGATTAACGAGACGGGATCGCTATCAAGCTGAGTCTTCAGATAATAATCTCTGCCAGCTCTAAATAATCAGCAAAAGAGGAGCATGAAAGGAACCATAACCATTCCCTTCGAACGCTGTTGATGGGGAACGTGCAGAAAACTAACGCAGCAAGGTGCTGGAATGCTGTTGAAGATTCATAACTGCTGCTTTTAATGCGAAAATAAAACCAGTGAAATGAAGAAGGAATCTTATTTATTTTCCCCTACCATGTTATGCACATACAGAATTATTCAAGATAAGAGAAAATTATTGGTTGTCTATCCAGCAAGTTGAATTAGATTAAAATACTGGATGAATGTTAAGCAGCGCTGTTCCCACACACACACTTATTTCAGGAGGCTTTAATTCAATCAGAGAGAATTAAAAGTATGAGACTTAGTGAGTTCTCAGTAACGGGGCCCCCTGAATTAAGCTCTGCTGTGTTTCAGGGCTGCTTTTCAGATTTGCTTTAAGCTCTCGAAGTCTCTTTTTGCCAAGCTCGGCGCACGCTGCACCCACCTGCTGGGGCCGCGATTCCGGTTGTCAGCTCCGCTCCTGCCAAACCCCGACGGGCATGGCAAGGGCTCCAGCCCCCAGATGTCAGGATGTGAGCACAGATCTACATACGTACATACAAACACACAGCTCCCT
Organism: Piaya cayana; assembly: GCA_013389865.1. NCBI lineage: Eukaryota > Metazoa > Chordata > Aves > Cuculiformes > Coccyzidae > Piaya > Piaya cayana. The sequence continues at coordinate 16,069 of WAAB01014802.1, read as the reverse complement.
GTTTTACTGAGATAAATCTCAATCCATAACTCGCGCTCTTAGCAATGTAAATTTAAATCGTAAAAGGAAAAGTTGGCAAATATTTTAGCTTATAGCATCTGAGGAAGGTAAAAGAGATGTTAAGAGCGAATGTGCTGCCTGCTTTACTCAAGGAAACACCTGAAATGTGTGACAAACACCACAGAAATATACTGGACCTGATCCAAACGTGTGTACCTGCAATGGGAATCCTCTCAGTCACAGAAACACAGAATGATTTGAGTTGGAAGGGACCTCCAAGTCCATCCAGTGCCACCCCTGCCATGGGCAGGGACACCTCCCAGTGGATCAGGGGCTCCAAGCCCCATCCAGCCCGGCCTGGAATCCCTCCAGGGATGAAGCAGCCACCATTGCTCTGGGTCTCCCCACCCTCAACATGAAGAAATTCCTCCTTCTGTCCACTCTTAACTCTGCCCCTCTCCAGTTTATACCCATTCCCCCTCACCCTAATACAACAGCCTTAGTCAAAAGTCCCTCCCCAGCTTTCTCATAGTTTCCCAGGAAGAAGCAGCGAACTTCAGGTACGTAAAGATCTCCTGCACCACGTTTGCACAACCCTCAGGACCTGCCCCTCACGCCTGTCCAGCTATTTGTTTCATTTATACATTTTTTAAAGAAACTATGTTAGTTTAGAGAGTTTAGACGACTTGGGGTGTCACCTTTCTCACAATTCTCATTCGTCGCTGCGTTTTCTTTCCTGCAGCGGGAACACAACCTACCAGAGTGCCAAGCAACTCACCACTTGAGTCAGTGGTTAAACACGCCTGAGCGAGAGGAGCTGGCAATCTCCTCTGTTTCTAGGTGAGTCGGTAAGATCTCTGCTCGTGCTGGTAGGAGGACAAATCTCCTCGCTCTGACACAGAGGGAAAAGGGAACCAGGCACCAAGAAGCCTTCCAGATCCAACTGATGGATCATCGAGTCCAACCATTCCCATCAATCTATAACCCTTGTCCCTCAGCACCTTGTCCACCCGTCCTCAAACTCCTCCAGGGAAGGTGACTCAACCCCCTCCCTGGGCAGCCTGTTCCAGTGCCCAATGACCCTTTCTCTGAAATTTTTTTCCTAATGTTCAGCCTGAACCTCCCAANTAAATACCATGGATGAGAAGAGATACACGGTAGGTTACCCGATGGGAATCCTTTTTCTTATTCTGATCTTTCTGTGGGTTCCTCTTCGATTAACGAATCACAACTGCTTTTAACATTTGTGCTATTAACTTACTGGATCAGCACTGAGGAATTCAGAACCTCCTTTGGGAAAGTAGATACAAGGTGATCCAGCAGGATCCACGGAGAGCTGTAGAAGTTGGTTTGGGGTTTTTTGGGTACGTCCTATGAGTAGAGCAGAAATAACGATCCAGACAGATTTTTAAGAACCACCACCTGGGTACGGATAATAAAGTCAACATAGAAATGTTAATCTAAAAGCTATTCATACAACTTACTTTTTTAATGGAACTGGAATGTAAACTCCATTTGTAGGTTTGAATACGGGGAAAAGAGATTTAGAGTAAGTGCATAATAATAATATAATTATATCATCCCACAGGGATGCAGGGAAGAGTGAAGACGAGAAGCGAGGAGAACCCAGACCGCGCTGCTCTGTTTCTACTTACTCTACAAGCACTGGGCAGCCCCAGATGGTATTTCTGATAGTTATTACCAAAGAACCTTATTCCTTTGGTGACGACTGGTTTCTCCGGCTGAGCTGTGACACCGCTGTACTCCGCATTTCCCAGGCCCTTTGGCCAGAAGGACCAGCTGCAAGGAAAGAAGTGGCGCTCACGTTAGTCTGACCACAGGTAAGCAGCTCAGGTGTGTTCCCACAGGAGATGATTCAAAGCTGCAGGATCGTGGTCTTTGTATCCTGAAAGTTTCCTTCCTTCTTGTTCCTTTTTATTCATAGAATCACAGAATAACCAGGTTAGAAGAGACCCACCGGATCATCGAGTCCAACCGTTCCTATCAAATTAAATCCTGTTCATTCCATAGTATTCCACCAATTTTGAACTTTCAATCGTCTAAGCAAGCCAGTCCTTTCGATCTGCTCTGCAAACCTTCTGTGTTTCCCAGCCTCCCCGCCTCCAGGGAACTGCAAAAGGCTTCAGTGAGGAAAATAACTCAGCTCCGGGATGAGAAAAGAGACAGAAAGACCCGAGACGCCTCAGTGCAGCAACAGGCTCCTCCAGAGCTCTGCGCTGGAACTGCAAAGTAAACAGGGAATCACAGAGCGTCTCCCTCCCATCTCAAAGCAGCGAGCGATACTGGCTGCTTCGCTTTTGCAGAAGCAGTGAAGACACTTCCACGTCGATGGTCTCCGGGGTCGCCAGCCACTCTCGCTCCATGGAAAAACAGGCGACACTGCTTTCCTACACAGAGAAAGGGGAGGATTGACCTTAGACCTCTTTGATACAAACCTTAACTGCTCCCTTTGCCTTTATAAACTGTATTTTTTGTGTGTTGAACTGACCTAAATACTTCAATGTTTGGTTTACAAACACGTCAAGGGAAAACTGGTTTTGCCCTTGCCCTACATTTCCTTTTCCCTCCCCAGTTTAGCAGCTCTAATATTACAGAAACTTATTTTTCCACATAAAATATTTTGGTCATTTGCTGGAATTCATGAGTTTCATATCCTACTGTTTAAACAGAATTGAACCAATGCATTTATACTAAATAAATGTTTTGCTATTAAAAAAACCCAAACATTTAAAATCCTGCTGCTTTGATTAATGTTGGTAAGGCTATTTTTAAAAAAGATAAAACCGTTCGTTGACAAGGAAAAATGTTGTTGCGACAGTTTATAATTTACAAAATAGAGAAAAACTCACCTCTTCTGACATTCATTTTCATTCCACTGCCTTTTGTTCCATCAGACTATTCCCTCTGCACACCTGCTCTCTGTCTCCATTTGTCTGATTAATTATCCTCACTTCTTCTCCACAGGCTTTGACGAATTTCTCTGCCTCCTCCAGCTTCATCCCCATGTTTTACCTTGTGTGGCTTAAACCTCCATCCCAGCTGTACCGGCTCTTCAAAATGATGCGACACAGAAGCTACCAATAAACAGTCTTAAATGAATTAATGACAAACAGAAAAACACGTTGGCTGAGAGGAGACCTCATTGCTCTCTGCAACTGCCTGAGAGGAGGTTGTGGAGAGGAGGGAGCTGGGCTCTTCTGCCAAGGGACAGGGGACAGGACGAGAGGGAATGGCCTCAAGCTCCACCAGGGGAGGGTCAGGATGGACAGCAGGAAAAAATTGTTCACCGAAAGGGTGATTGGGCAGTGTCAGAGGCTGCCCAGGGAGGGGGTTGATTCACCTTCCCTGGAGGGGTTTAAGGGCCGGGTGGACGAGGTGCTGAGGGACATGGGTTAGAGATTGATGGGAATGATTGGACTCGATGATCTGGTGGGTCTCTTCCAACCTGGTTATTCTATGATTCTATGATTCTCTGATTCTACACACCAGTTATTGGAGCATTTATAAATGAAGCAGTTTCCAGAGCAGCAGCTGGCCAAGGGGTTTAGGTGTCCACATGATGATGTCCTCCCATGGAGAAACAGCCATATTCTAAGAGGCCTTTAGGACAGAATTCTACAGATTATTTCTCTTACATAACACAGCTAGGAATTATCATAGAATCACAGAGTGGTTTAGGTTGGAAGGGGCCTCAGAGCCCAGCCAGCCCCACTCCTGCCATGGGCAGGGACACCTCCCACTGGATCAGGGGCTCCAGGCCCCATCTAACCTGCCCTTGAGCCCCTCCAGGGATGGGGCAGCCACCCCTGCTCTGGGCAACCTGTTCCAGGGCCTCCCCACCCTCACAGAGGAACGTTTCTTCCTGATACATCATCTAAATCTTCACCGAGCTGGCTCCGAGAGCTCCTTGCACAAAGACTCTTACAAGCAATTGCAGCATCTTTTCCTTCCCGCAGATCTAAACCAACCTCCACTTCTCAAGTGCCCGTATGATTCTTTCGCCCTGGGGGGTTTGGCTATATTTAAAGCCGATCCCTGCTTCACATTAACAGAGAGAATCGAATCACATGTGCAGGTACGGTGAGGTGTGGGTGTCCTGTCAGAAAAACTCGGCCTCACATGTCCCACCTCCAGTTATTCCTCGTTTCCCCCCTCCAAGCATGTTATTACTGCCTCTGAGTCATTTCATTAATCCGGAGAGGAGGCTAGAAAACAAGTTGAATAAATACCCTGCTTCCCAGCCTTCCGCCTGCACTGTTTACTGCTCTGCTAATGAATGAAGAGCTCAAAACCAGAATTATCCTAACCAGGGACGTTCAAAGGGCCATTATCTCCTCTCTGTCAATAGCTGCTGGTCTGCGGTGATGACACAACATGGTCAGAGGGTGATCTCCAGCTCTCAATGACAACGCAAATAGGACAGAAAGTGCAGGAAAACACTGGAAAGGAACTTAGATGCGAGTTAAAATGAAGAGCATGCGAGTCTGTGCACACCCTCCCTATTATAAAAATATTTTAAAGGGTGTGAGAAATGTGGAAGAGCTGTGATGCCAGATGCAAGAGCCACCTCCAGCAGCACAAGGTGAGATCTCTTAGACGCTGCAGCTCAGCACGTGTTCCCAGCCCCACGGTTCACCCTGAGCGCGTGGATCGGGCTCGACATTCATCATGAATGTGTCAGGCAGCTGCCTGGAACGTCCCGCTCCCCCCGAGCTGTCAGGGTGAGCCGATCTCTAGTGACATGAATAAAGACAGAGGATGAAGGACTAAATGAGAAACAAATTACCGTCGCCTCGGTTTTGCCCTCCAATGCAGGAATTAGCGGAATTCAAGGTCTAACTTGTGCCATCAAGGGCTTTCCTCTCCCTCACAGTCACACAGCGGCAGAGACAGACACAGCTCAGGGCAGCTTCATCCCAACACCTTTTGGATTCACAGAATCAACGTCTTCTGGCCTCTCTCAAAAGCACACACAGAGTTAAACCTTATAACTATTACTTCCAGCACCATAAGATGTTTAATAAGTCCCTTTCAACTCTCAAGGTCAGGATTTTTGCAGTTCCTTAATAAAGCCGCTACTGAATACCCACAGAGATCATTTAAATAACCTTCAGATTACTACAAATGATTTTCAAAATATGGGATGACGCTACATCTGCTTCTGCGCTTTCTATACCTCTTTCCCTTTTGTTGCTACATACACTCAGATTTTGGAATTTAGTCTAACATTTACGCTTGTGCACTCTGGTGCGTGGCTGAGAGGCTCCCCTCTGATCTGCTTTCAAAGAGAATCTATTAATTTCTATATTGAGGAGGGCTGATGTTCAACCCCTGAGCTAAACATACAGTCCAAACACACACGAAATTCAGCGCTTGGCCAGTCCCTCGTTATTTCTTTCCCTTCTTCCATGGTGCAACGGGACAGCACCTTGGACACGGCTCCGTCATGCGAGTATTTCTGCTTTGGAGACAACTGGTCGCATGAGGTGTTGTCCCTGCCAGTCGTCACACAGAGTCACCTGCCTAAAACGTGTTCAAGGATGAGGACACATTGTCCATGCTGCCTGGGCTGGAGAGAAAAGCCTGGACATCACTGGTTGGTGACACAAGACAACACAACCACCGGTCAGAGGTGGATGGGAAAGAGATGAGAGACACGGCACCAGATGACACCGATGGGCAGCGAGAACCTTCCTCAACACACAAACACAAGACTAGTTTCTCTTTAAAAAACCCCACCGCTTTGGCAGACTTAAATATTAGGTGATTAGGTATTAGATAATTAAATATTAGGAAACATTTCTTCACCCAAAGGGTTCTCAGGCCCTGGCAGAGGTTGCTCAGGGAGGTGGTGGAGTCCCCATCCCTGGAGGAGTCTAAAAGCCGGGCAGATGAGGAGCTAGAGATGGTTCAGTAGAGGACAAGGACAGTTGGACTCGATGATCTCAAACATCTTTTCCAACCAAATGATTCTATGATTCTGGTTAAGAGAATTTTAAATTAAATTTCTCCTTTCACATACGCGGCAGTTAATTCTAATCAAGCAAGCTCAAGGTTTTCGTGTGCCTGGATCGGACTAATTAAATCCTTCCACATTATTACTTCAACACACGCAGTCACACAGCACAGAAATATCAACTTCCTTTTTAATAAATAGGAAATTTCTTTTGAAATTGTCACCAAAGTAGGGAACAAACCCTGCTCCAAAGGTGAACACAGGATCACTGGAATCCTACAGAGAAAAGTTTTTCTTAAAAGAAATGCTTTAAAATGAATTTTCTCAGTACAGATCACCACCACCACTTAGGTTTCACACAGAAATGAAACAATATTTTATATTAGACCGAAGCTATGAGAAGGTGGCTTGATATGTGTGTGTGGGAATGATTGTAGATGTGCTACGAAAGCAAACAACAGCAACAAACTAAAGTAATTGCTCGTTATTGCTGAGCTCCTGCTAGCCAGGCACAGGGTTCAGAGAATCATAGAATCACCAGGTTGGAAAAGACCCATCAGATCATCGAGTCCAACCATTCCCATCAATCACTAACCCATGTCCCTCAGCACCTTGTCCACCTGCACCTTAAACCCCTCCAGGGAAGGTGATTCAACCCCCTCCCTGGGCAGNTCCAGCCCCTTCCCCAGCTTCATTGCTCTTCTCTGGACTCGCTTGTTATTTTAAGCTGAGATGACAGAACCTTCAAGCAACAGCACCAGCTGCCTTCTGACCCGGAGCCACGTACTTTTGGAGCTACTGATGCTTCCTAGACAGTTGTTCCAGGCTCCTCGAGGACCAGCTCAGAACAAGCTTGCGCGCAGAATGAGAAATTAATGGAGAAAACATGAGCTGGTTGTGTGAGCGGCAGCCAAGGCTGGAGCTGGATGCAGAGAACCTATTACGAAACGAGGACGCAGACTCAGCTGAGTCACTTTAAATCAGGAAACTCAATTCCATCCTACTCCTCAGATTTTAAATATCCTACAGCAAAAACTGCAATAGGAATTTTTTTCTTTTTATATTTAGAGAAGAACCTGCAATACTGCAGTCGAGTCTCTCTGAAGGAAGCGCTCATGACTTTCAAAAAGTGTGAAACGCATCAATTGAACAAAATTAAGGAGAAGAAAATCCAAAGATTTAAATGGAAGAGAGTCAGACCATCTCTAAGCAGTTATTTCTCACTGAGGCAACGTGCAACCAGCACCGAGAGGTTCTGGAATAACAGTTCCCTGACCCAGGACAGTGGCACGATGCTTCCCAGAGCTGGAGAACAAGCCTTGTGAGAGGCAGCTGAGGGACCTGGGGTTGTTTGGTCTGGAGGAGGTTGAGGGGAGATCTTATCACCATCTACAGCTGCCTCGTAGGTGGTGAGGTGGGAGCTGGGCTCTTCTCTCAAGTGACAGGTGACAGGATGAGAGGGAACGGTCTTAAGTTGCTCCAGGGTAGGTTCAGATTGGACATCAAGAAAATTTTCTTCACTGGAAGGGCTCTCAGGCCCTGGCAGAGGCTGCTCAGGTGGTGGTGGAGCCCCCATCCCTGGGAAGATTTAGAAGCCAGGGAGATGAGGTCCTCAGGGATGGTTCAGGAGTGCATAGGGATGGTTGGACTCAATGATCTTCAAGGTCTTTTCCACCCAAGCGATTCTATGAGTCTATAAGTACCTGTCATGAGGGAAACACAATTATTTCCACACTCAGGGCCGGCTCTAGCTTGGGGCAGCAGTTAATATCCTAACCAGAATCTCCTTCATCATTCCTCAAGTCGTAGCATTTTTTATTTTAAAACCCCCCTTCGTCCTCCTCCCCCAGCAGCACTTCTCCTCTAACACATTCCATTCTAATTTTAGACTTTTGAGAAGTTTCTTTCCAGATCAGCCCACTCTTTTTCGCATTTAAATAATTTTCAGGGTTTTTTTTTTTTTTAAAAGAGCTCAGCTTTAGCAGGTGTTTCAGTAGCTAAGCAATAAGAAAGCCCTTGAGAACAGTTTCCATGTTTCCCAAAAGGATCAGGCTGGAAGTTTTAGGAGAATAATATTAGGCAAAATAACTATGCCAGTTAATTTCAGCACCAAAAGGCAACTCCTAAGACAAAAAAAAGACAAGACACGCTTCCAAAAAGGAGAACTTCTGTGTGCTCTTAACAAAGAAGGTGCAGTAAGAAACACTAGCAATGCCGGTAATTAACTCGAATGCTGTAAAATTCAACAGAAATAAATTTAGAAGCTTAACATGGAAGAAAATGATTCAACTCCTCTTTTTTTTTTTTAATTATTCAGCTTCATTGCAGCCCCAGGACCAAGAATGCTGAATGGTTTGCAAGCACACACCAAGTTAAGTCCCTTTTAGGAGTTAACAGTGATAAAAACCCAGCCCATGGCCAGGGTGTCACAGAACGGTTTGGGTTGGAAGGACCTTAAAGCTCATCCAGTTCCACCTCCTGCCACAGGCAGGGACACCTCCCACCGTCAAAGCCACAGGGACCTTAGCAGTCTCACAGCTAAAACATCTTTATCATTGGATCTTGAAGCAGAACTGAAGCAAGGACAAGAAAGCTGGACAGGGCTTGTGGTGAAAGGAGGAGGGAGAATGGGTATAAACTGGAGAGGGGTAGATTTAGGCTTGATATAAGGAAGAATTTCTTCACTATGAGAGTGCTGAGACACTGGAACAGGTTGCCAAGAGAAGTTGTGAACGCCCCATTCCTGGAGGTGTTCAAGATCAGGTCGGATGGGGCCTTGGGTAACCTGATCCAGTGGGATGTCCCTGCCCATTGCAGGGGGGGTGGCACTAGATGATCTTTATGGTCCCTTCCAACCCTAACGATTCTATGATTCTATGATTCTAAGGTCAAGATACTCGTACGCTATCTTCAAGCACCATCCATCCTCAGATTAGAGACAGGCTGGCCCTTCCCCTCACCTCCAGCTATTTGGAAGCTGATTTTTTTCTCTTTTTGTAGAAGCTAAGAATGCTGCGGTGCATCTCAGCTATCGCTTCTTTTCGCAGTCTCAACCAGCACGAGGAGACCCACTGACGACNGGGCAGGGACACCTCCCACCGTCAAAGCCACAGGGACCTTAGCAGTCTCACAGCTAAAACATCTTTATCATTGGATCTTGAAGCAGAACTGAAGCAAGGACAAGAAAGCTGGACAGGGCTTGTGGTGAAAGGAGGAGGGAGAACGGGTATAAACTGGAGAGGGGTAGATTTAGGCTTGATATAAGGAAGAATTTATTCACTACGAGAGTGCTGAGACACTGGAACAGGTTGCCAGGAGAAGTTGTGAACGCCCCATTCCTGGAGGTGTTCAAGATCAGGTCGGATGGGGCCTTGGGTAACCTGATCCAGTGGGATGTCCCTGCCCATTGCAGGGGGGGTGGCACTAGATGATCTTTATGGTCCCTTCCAACCCTAACGATTCTATGATTCTATGATTCTAAGGTCAAGATACTCGTACGCTATCTTCAAGCACCATCCATCCTCAGATTAGAGACAGGCTGGCCCTTCCCCTCACCTCCAGCTATTTGGAAGCTGATTTTTTTCTCTTTTTGTAGAAGCTAAGAATGCTGCGGTGCATCTCAGCTATCGCTTCTTTTCGCAGTCTCAACCAGCACGAGGAGACCCACTGACGACGGAGGAGACCCACCCAATGGTGCCTTTATGCTATTGGAGCAGACCTACGAGATCTCGGCACCCGGTAGATTCGCACGCAAGAAACTTCGAAATGCATTAAATGCCGGGCATGGCTTACAGATTTCCCAATAGAGATGTTCATCTACAGCCACGGGGTGACCTTCCCTGTTTCCCTAGGATCACCCTCCTGCTCCAGTGGGGAGAAAGACCAACTCACAGCTGGATCTACCCTGCTTTGTCTCTACAGAGGTAGCACTTGCAGTAAAAAAATAAATTGGAGTAGAACACCTCAGCCATTTCTTATCCTGTTCTTCATCAGGACATTTCATTCCCCATCTCTACTCCCTCTGCTCTGTTAAACTCTTTAACACACACTAAAAAAATAACCCTAGTTTAAAGCTACATTTAATACTCAAAAAGCATTTTCTGACCCAGTACAAAGATTCCAGGGAAACATTCCTTCCGTAAATATTATCATCTAGGATTGCTCTAACCTCAGTTTTCCAGGTGTTAGATGTGTTTAAACTTGTACCCGAAGTAAACTTGCTTGTAAGCCGGGATGAATTTTTTGAACAATATCTTTCTTTGAGGTTTCAAGTATGTGTTCTCTGTCTTCAAGGTTTGCTTCCTTGTCTTCATCTTGTTTGGGCTCTCTGAAAGAGAATTAGCTCAGCTCAGCTTAGCTCAGCTCATGCTCCCCGTGCCAGCTCCACTGCCGAGAGCAGCCAGGCGAAGGGGAAATAGTGGAACCAAGGAGAAAGACAACTCTGGTGTTTCCACAAAAACCTCTCCAGAACAGGTACCCTGGGAGAAAGGAGCTCTCCCACATGGAAATTCATCCCCTGCCCACTTTCACTCCCTTTCCCTGTGGATTTTTAGTGCGTGTGAAAGGGCTGGAGGACAAACTTTCCTCCCTTAAGCACAGCAAAGCTGGCTCCAGCCTTAGGCTGAGCACGCAAACTTCTCAAAGCAGCCGGGCACAGATTGATGCCCCTTTCCTGACTTTAACCCAGGTTTAGAACGGCACAAGCACTTCGGATGACGTGCAAGTCATTAAAAGCTTCAGTTCTCTCCTCCTCACTAAATCTTCCTTTTCTCAAAAGCGCCTTTGTCTGAGCCATGGGTGAAGTCTGAGNTTTAGTGCGTGTGAAAGGGCTGGAGGACAAACTTTCCTCCCTTAAGCACAGCAAAGCTGGCTCCAGCCTTAGGCTGAGCACGCAAACTTCTCAAAGCAGCCGGGCACAGATTGATGCCCCTTTCCTGACTTTAACCCAGGTTTAGAACGGCACAAGCACTTCGGATGACGTGCAAGTCATTAAAAGCTTCAGTTCTCTCCTCCTCACTAAATCTTCCTTTTCTCAAAAGCGCCTTTGTCTGAGCCATGGGTGAAGTCTGAGCTGAAAAGAGGACGGGAAATCAGCTCAAAGTGAGTCTGAAGCATTCTCATTATCCCTCATGTCAGCAGCAGTTGCCTAATTGGGCCTCCCGGCTCCGGGCAGTGAAGTGTTAAGGGAAAAGCAACCCCGGGACTGCACGCTGGGCCCTGACAAACAGCAACACGCACAAGCAGAACAAGAGCTTACCAGGAATGAGAGTTTTTAACTGTATCACGTCAAAAGAAAAAAAAAAAAAGGGTGATCACACAGCACGTGGTCAAAGAGGTGCGGGAGCACGCAGGCTTGGGAGGGGAGGATTCTGCTGCGTGAGCTTGTGCGTGGATGGAGAGAGAGGATAGAGGGAGAGAGGATAGAGGGAGAGAGGATAGAGGGAGAGAGGATAGAGGGAGAGAGGATAGAGGGAGAGAGGATGGAGGGAGAGAGGATGGAGGGAGAGAGGATGGAGGGAGAGAGGATGGAGGGAGAGAGGATGGAGGGAGAGAGGATGGAGGGAGAGAGGATGGAGAGAGAGGATGGAGAGAGCATGTGAGTCAGCGAGAGGAGAGCGTGTGTGCGAGAGCCGAACGCTGCGGAGAGACAAGGGGAGGCAGCGGCCCATAAGCGATGGCTCTGAAGGGAATGGGGGTGGGGACTGGTGCACGGCTCCTTTTTAGCCTCTGCTGTAAAAAAAACCAAACAGACCTTTTAATCTGTGTGCTCCTTTGAGCCCTCTTGTATTGCCCATTCATGTCTACTTTCCCTTCGCGGCTCTTTACCTCCTCTATAGGGCTGATGAATATGCAAATGCATAACCAGCTCTATAATAGCCCGTCCTCTCTCAAACCAGCCCATAAATCTGGATCCGAAGCAGCGGGTTCTAAAGAGACTATTGTACTGTATGGCTGGAGAGGGAGAGGCAAAGGCTCAGCCGCTGCCACCCCAGAGGCCTTTATGGTGCTGTGAGAGCATCAGGAATCTCAGCCCAGGCTATAGGGGCACCGCACGTGGTACCCGGAGGCTGTGGCAACAGCAGGGCCAGTAACACGGAGCCCGGGATGCCGGCGGGCAGGGGCTCAGGGGATGCTGGATCCCAGCACCTCATGGGGAGCACGAGGATGTGACTGGGGATGGGGTATCGGGCGGTGCTGCGGAGCCAGCCAGCCAGACGGACACGTGGACACTGCCTGGGCACCCCCTGCCCCAAGGAGCTCCCTTCTTGCATAAAACAAACACGACCCCTCTGTACGATACTTGCACTCGCTTCCACACCTGCCTTCCTCAGGATCCCATCGGGCCTTACGGCATTCCTGGAGGTTGTCACTGCGGGGCAGAAGGCAAGAAGCGTTAGTCCAAATGTAACAAACATGGCTTTGTTCTGCCCCACAGGCCCAGAGCTGAAGGTGCTCTGATGCCCACGTGCATCAGCTCCATCCCTCCAGCTTCCACACTGCAGTACGGCTAAGAGCAGGATCATATAGAATCATATAGAATCACCAGGTTGGAAGAGACCCACCGGATCATCGAGTCCAAATCCCATGGGAAGCAATCTGGTCCAGCTGTGCCCGACAGATCCCTGTGGAAAACTGTTGGGAGCAGAGAGGTGTCTGCAGGCTCCAGACAGAAGCACAGACATGGGCTGCAGTCACTGCTGTCCCCAGGGCAGCTAGGACATCACCACGTCACCCACAGGTCACTGCATTATCGGGGGCAGTGAGAGCACGGGTCACCCCGGTGNTCCCTCCAGCTTCCACACTGCAGTACGGCTAAGAGCAGGATCATATAGAATCATATAGAATCACCAGGTTGGAAGAGACCCACCGGATCATCGAGTCCAAATCCCATGGGAAGCAATCTGGTCCAGCTGGGCCTGACAGATCCCCATGGAAAACCGCTTGGGAACAGAGAGGTGTCCACAGGCTCCACACAGAAGCACAGACAGGGGCTGCAGCCACTGCTGTCCCCAAGGCAGCCAGGACATCACCACATCACCCACAGGTCACTGCATTAACAGGGGCAGCACGGGTGACCCCGACAGGGCACAGAGGTGGGAAGGTTGGAGCAATGTACACAGCACCCTCAAAAATTTGCATAAAGGGACAGAAACTGGGATCTGGCACCAATCCCAACCACAGCACCCTGAACACGTCACAACTCTTCATTCCTTCTATCACAGAATCACAGAACGGGAAGGGACCTCAAGCCCATCCAGTCCCACCCCTGCCCTGGGCAGGGACACCTCCCACTGCATCAGGTTGCTCCAAGCCCCATGCAACCTGGCCTGGAACCTCCAGGGATGGAGCATTTACAGGCAGGGAATAAAACCTGCATAATTCATAGCAGTAATAGGCTAAAATAAACATATACAGGACATAGTATAATCATAGAGATACCCAGATAGACACAAAACAATTTAAAACACATCTTTGCAGAGACCGATATTTAAAACCGGATCTTTGTAACCATAAAAAGTGCTTGAAGTTGTGTAGCCTCTGAATGTGGACATCATCAAACACTTTCCTTCTCCCTTTTCCCACCGCCAGCGCAGACGGACCTCGCACAGCAACGCAAACTCCGCTATGTCTCCACACAAGCAGGGATGACAGGAGGAAGGGATGTTGTCACACGATTTATTAAAATCAGTTTATAAAACCCTAGGACCAGTCCACGAGGAAGAACGGAGGTGTCACCCAACCCTTGGAAGACGGGCACAGGGCTTCCCAGACAAAGTCCAAAGCCTCGAGTGATCTTTGTGGAGAACAAGACCAACATGGCAGTCAGATTTGGTGATTCAGACCCTCTCTGGAGCCTTGTTTTCCTTTTTTTGGCTTCTTCCAAACCTATTAACAGTCTGTGGGCCGACCACAAAGCAGCTTCTGCCTGCGCCACTGGAAGCATTTTCATCCTAGACCCTGCTAATACTTTCACAAATATTTGCTTCACCTCAACTAAAAAAACCAAATCCAAAACACAGCGAGAGGAAAAAAGGTTGATCACGAAGTAAAACAAATCAGCAAACCAAAGCCAGGATCCCATAAAGCAAGAATTGGAACAGGAAAAAAAACCAATGGGTGGATGTACCTATAGGTGAATCCCTGCTGCGTGGTGGAAATCTTTGGATCCAGAAACAAAACACTGCAAATAGAGGAGCAGCCTCCTCCTCCTGCCCAACCCCAGGGAAGAAACCAACCCCAGCAGCCCAAAATCTGATCCGCACACCTTAGGGACAGGATTTGGTTACCAAAGGGATGCTGGCAGGCACCGGGGTCCAATCAGAACGTGCATTTGCCACTTCTTCCCAGATTCCAGGAGTCTCCCCCTTCCAGAGCAGCTTCTTGTACACGACTGCAGGTCCGGTCGCACGCCCTAGAGGTTGTGGATCCAAGAGGAACAGCAATATTCTCCACAGGACACTTTCAACTCATTAAAATCCTTATTATAAATCCTCACGTACCATTTAAATTAAAATTATCGAGAGGGAGGGATCAGACAGTGGCACGGACACGACACGGTGGGTACATCGTTACCAAACGAAAACCCGTGACGAACTCAACTCTTCATGAGGCTACACGAATATTTTAGGGAAACGGAAATGTCTGGATGTTTTTTTTTCCTGTAAGAGGAATAACTGTTTACAGTTTGGCTGCTACGCTGTAATTATAGGAAGTTTGGAAATATTATTACCAATTCTAACAAGAAATGCGGCCCTGATGAGTTCATAACAGAACTGCACCCGTGCTACGTGTATAGAGAGCAGTGAGTGACATCGCCCCCTCCTTGCAGGGCAGCTTCTCCGTGGTCTCGTTGCCCTTGCGGTACAGTTCATGTCCATCATATTTATTTAGAATTGTTCCTTTGCGTTTTTTTACCCTCCACCCACAGGTCCGCAGCGTCCCTCCTCACTGGTTATTGCACCCCGGAGCTGCAGAGGAGGTGCCTGCCTGCTTCTGCTTCTTACGGCGCTTGTTCAGGAGGCGGTTGTTGGATGTTTTTAAGTCTTTGATCTTCACCTGATCGTAGTCCACCCTCATGGTAGCCAAGGCGCTGGTCATCTCCTCCTGAAACAAAGAAAGAGATTGTTCCATCTCTCAAGCTCCTGTCTTCTCCCAAGTGACAGGGGACAGGATGAGAGGGAATGGCCTCAAGCTCCACCAGGGGAGGGTCAGGATGGACATTAGGAAAAAATTTTCACAGAAAGGGTGATTGGGCAGTGTCAGAGGCTGCCCAGGGAGAGGGTTGAGTCACCTTCCCTGGAGGGGTTTAAGGGCCGGGTGGACGAGGTGCTGAGGGACATGGGTTAGTGATTGATGGGAATGGTTGGACTCGATGATCCGGTGGGTCTCTTCCAACCTGGTGATTCTGTGATTCTATGAAATCAATTTATGGAAAGCCCAGAGCAGGGAGCTCTCAGCCACCTCCCACTACTGCCAGGAGATGAAGAAGGAACCCTCTGTCACACCACAGCCGGTTATCGCTGAGCTCTTCCTGCTGCGTTGGACTATGACTAAAGGCTTCGTTCTGCTCACGGACTCATCCAGGAGGAACAAGTCACACAGTGTTTCACGTGTGAGCACACAGGACCCACTCCGCTGGCTGAATCCCATCACGTCCCCATGCCCGGCATCTCCCTCTGGTCTTCACCAGCTACCAGTTTCACCAGTCTGAGCGCTGGTTCCCTCGCTCCGTTACCAAACGCAGGCAGCAAACCACCAGAAAAGCCCACACCGAGTTGCTTGTGCTTCAAATTCACACATCATCTTCGTTCGAGTTAATATTTAAGAGCAGGTAAATTTGAAACTTTTTAGTAAGGCTGTGAGCAAAAAGCTGCTTAAGCAAATGAGCGTCTGGGCACTTAGTTCAGGAAAGGAAAACTGATTAAATGTTACAGGAATGCTGGTGGCCCAAGGGAAAACCTCTGGGACCTACACAGCACAAGTAGCTCTCAGGAACGCGGAAACGAAGAATGTGAAGTGAAAATATCTGAGCTCTCTGACTCAAGAGGCCAATGTTGCCTCGGTTCTATGAAATTTCACCATAATTTCACA
>WAAB01014801.1:23187-33892 GCA_013389865.1 Piaya cayana | reverse complement strand
TTCTGTGATTCTGTGAACTCCAGGACCCAGGTTTTTCATCTGAATACCAAATGCTTTATGTATCAATCTACTCATGTTTTTCATGCCAGACTGATGAAGAAAGAAGAAAGAGAACTTGATGAAAATGGTAGCCTTACACAGACGTGGCATCTGAATGATCATTTCAGTATCTGTATCAATTAAGTATGGGTCTGATTTTGTTTTGCCTTTTATTTCTATAAAAGTCCATTTTATAGTCTTCATCTATTTCAATGTCTGTGAGGTATACAGCTGAAGAATAAAAGTAGTCAGCTAGAAATCTGGCAAACTATATGAGGGATAGTAAGAGAATGTCATCAGGTATCTTGAATTTTAAGAGTTATCCTGTTTTCCCAACTATTTTTAGTGTGGCTACAGAAATATTTTATACCTTGCATTTAATTTTTCTGAGTTACTGATAACTACTGCTGAATGCAGCCTTAATATAATACATTTGCTGAACATTTTTCTAAAATTAGTATACAGAAAGGTCTTTGAACTTTACTGTTTACAGTCTGCTTGAAAAGCTTAATCTCTTCAGGGAGACTCTGTGGGTTTAATTTCATGTATCTGTCAAAAGAAAAAGGCACTGAAATGCCACTGATTTCTTTGGTAAATCAAGTGAAATATTTGAGTAATTTGGAAACTGTAGCGACATAAGAAACTGATTATTATGTTAACTTGGTGTGTGATACACTATTGTGACTTACAGAAGAATTAAAATACAGCCATTTCTCTAAAGTTAGAAATGGTATAGATTTTTCATAAACTTCATATATGAAAAGCAAAATAAATAAATTTAATAGGAAGCCTTTTTATTGAGTTCTTTTATTGCCAGTGAACAACAGGACACAATAGCTACAAAGATTTGCTCTTCCATTCATGTGTGTCATAGTTAATGAGGTTTTCTTCCTTTCTTTTTGGTAATTTAATTTCATTTCAGAGCAGTGTGTGAAATTGTATGCAAAGAAATGTTGTACTCTAATATTAGGACAGGTTTTCTATATGACTCTGAGCAAACAGTATTCCCATATAGTGTTTTACATTTCAGTGGGTGCACTGCTGTTGCATTATAGCTATTGTAAGTATAAATTACCTGAACTATCTTTATTTATTATTTCTTTCTGGTAGTGTCTGTGCTATGTTATGTGCTCTGGAAGTGTAGTCATGAATTTTGATTCCTACATAAATTTCATTCAAATAGAAATATACCATACTCCCAAACTTTGCAAGTTTTAACAGTATATGGAATAAATGCATTTGATATGTTATTGCTCTTTGAAAATATTTCTTTACATTTATGGAGTTCATTATTTCTAAGTATGTTAATGTATTTGATTTGACAATCAATATTAAATACCATTGGCAAAAATATTTCTTTATCCAGCACAATAGCAGTTAAACTTCAAACAGATTTGAAAGTAGAAAGGACAGTTACACTGTTGCCCTAATTCAAAATTTAGTGTGTCCATATTTTACATATTGTTTCAAATAGATTTACTGAAAGAAGTGAAAATAAACTTTTGCAACACTTTAATTAAAAACTACATTGCTTGCTACCCTTGGTAATTATCACAGTTACCTTAAGAATATCAGAATACAGATTCATGGACTACAACTCTATATTTTAAAAAGGTATGTGTAAATTAATTTCAGAGAAATCATTAGCTAATCTTTAAGTCATTGTGGGTAAAGATTATTTACAATACTTTTGTGAAACATGTTTCACATTTTTAATTTTCAGAGAATATCTTTAAGGTACATCTACTTATGTATTAATAAATAAATAACTGAATAATAAATAAAGTAGTTTCATAATCACATGTTGGAAATTAATAAAGATGAGTTGTTATGATAATTTTTAAAAGAGAAATAACAAACTTTAATGTTTTGCCTAACTGTGATAATACAAGGGCTCCCTCCAAAGGAGACAAGTTATTTCATACTAAAGAATGATAAATGAAACAGAACATGAGGTAGATGAAAGTATTGAAAAATATAGTTGTCTGTGGTGGTTTACATTAAGATATTTGTAATGTATACATTAGTCCCTATACCATGACATTTAGACAATGAAGTATTTTTTCATTTCAGATCTTCTGAATATGAAAAAATTGAAATAAAAAATACACTCTTTTTATTAATCACATTTTCAGAGGAGCACAGATAACTAGTGATAAAACTCTGCTGACTAGCAATAGCCATTTAAGGGCCCCAGAATTATTCCCTATTGACATATTCCCTCAATGCCATTGAGTAAATGGTGTTTCCAGCTACTCCTGCTGCAAAAAGAAACGAAACCCACAAACTTTTGTTGTACTTTTTTTTCAAATATTAAAATCTTTCTCTTCTATCCTTATGCGAAAGTAAACTGTTTTAAACAGCAAATGAGAAAGACAGAAATGGTTCCTATTGCTGGGTCCATTCACAAAAGTTAGCTGTCACCTTTGATAAATTACTTGGCAGGTGCAGTTTCATTCTGTCTTTACCTCCTGCTTCTAGAGCTGATATCTTATGTAAAGGAGTGCTGATAATCCACTCACACACTGAAAGGCAACAAAGAGAAAGAAACATGACAAAATGTCCCAAAGAATAAAACACTCATCTAATGTGAACAAATAAGAGAAAGAGAGAGACTAAAGGAATATTGGTGCATCTTACCACCATTGGTGTATCTTGTTTGTGACTGACAGTGGTGGAAAGCAGTAAGAACAGTGCAAGGATGTAGTAACTCTGCATCAGGTATTGTGTCCAAGCTAGTTGTAATTCACAGCTTGCTTCTTCTCAGGAGAAGAAATAGGTAGAGGTCACAGCAACAGTGCAAAACTGCACCACAATCACCAACTGCATACACTAGAAAATCCAAATTGCACATCATTAAGATCAAGATTGAAATAAGAAGTTTGAAGAGTAAAGACAGGTCCAGTATTTTTACAGAAGAAAACAAAAAATTTGGGTGAAGGAAAGAGAAAAGAGAAGAGTCTTAAAAGGGAATGTTTTGAATGTCAAATATCAACTTAACATTCAGAGAGTACTGAAGAGAATGTGTATTTTTGAGGGGTGAGTTGTGTGTCAAGATTTTGGTGCACTCCCTTGCATTGCAGTGGAGATGTTAACAGCATTAGTCCATAAAATATGGAGGAGTCTGAGCCTATCAGGGTTTCCACTGGGATTTCAGTCTGGTGTCAAGTTATGAACTCTATTTTTTGCCTCCTAATCACCTGGCTCAAGAAATAGTCTACAAAAGACCTACATTTTATAATGTGAAATCAAATATCACAAAATCATAAAATGGTTGAGGTTGGAAAGGATGTCTGGAGGTCATCTGGTCTAACAATTCTGATTAAGCATGATCATCTAGAGCTGGTTGCCCAGGAAGATGTCCAGAGGGCTTTTGAAGATCTATAAGGATAGAGATTCCACAACATTTTAGGGTAACCTGTTCAACATCTCTGAAAAAAAAAAAAAAAAATTGTTTTTATTTACAGTAAAAAGTTTTCCCTATTTTCAGGAAAAGTGTCCTGTATATGAGTTTATGCCTATTGCTTCTTGTCTTATCATGGAATACCACTGGAAAGAGCATGACTCCATCTTCCTTGTGTCCTCCTTTCAAGTATCTACACATATTAATAATGCCTTACCTGAGCCTCTTCTTCTCTATGCTGAACTATCTCAGCTATCTCAGCCTTTCATCCTATGGACGAAGCTCCAGTCCGTTCATCATCTTTGCGACCCTTACCAGGACTGTCTCCAATATGTCCATTTCTCTCTTATACTAGGAGGCCCACAACTGTTCACAGTACTCCAGGTGTAGCCTTGCTAGTGCCAAATAAACACCTCCTGGCAATACTTTGTCTAATTCAGTCGAGGATACTATTAGATTTCTTTGGAATAATAACACATTGCTGACTCATCAATGTCACAAGATTCTGACCTGTCAGGTAGCACACACATAGACACATACACATACCAGTTTTGTGTTATCAGGAAACCTGCAGAGGGTGCATTCTGTCTCTGGAGATGCTAAACAGAATTGGATCCAGTATTGACCCTGGGTATACACCGTTCATTCATCGGCTTCACCTAGATTTTGTGTCACTGGTCACCATCCTCTGGGCCCAGCTGTTCAACCAATTTTCAGATATAGAAGAATTAAAGTCACCAGTGGAGTCATGCTTTTGCTACATATGTACAATAGCTCAGTGTTTCTTTTGCATCTGATTAGAGTAACTAGTAGCTTGTATAGCTAAAGTTATTAGAGAACTGTCTTACAGCCCCATGGTTCTTCTTTCATGCACTCTATTTAGGCATTCAGTTCTGTTTTGAGGTTTGCTACATTACTGTCAGTAAAAGTGATAGAGTGAGAAAAGTCTGTCAAAAAGTCACAGATGAGAAACTTTCTGTATAAAGGATGGTGCTAACAGTGATATACAGCCCGTCCATCTGATTGCTGTGTCACTTTGCTACATTGGAATAACATGTTCAAAAATATTTGATTAACAATATTAATGATTTTCTTAGCATTAACATTGCTAGACTTTGGTTGCAAAGTAAAGAATTCAGTGACAAGAGTCTTAGTATGAAGGGTCCACAGAGATTTTTTTCAATTAAGAAAGTGGAGTTTCTGAATTTCACCTTCTGTTTATACTGAAGCTTGTGATATTTACCTTTCAATAAAAATTGCAGGGAACACAGTCATCCTGCTTCTACGTTACCATTGCCAAAGAGGAAATTGCAGTGATTTAAGTCTTGAGGTGGAGATACAGTTTTATATAGAAGTTTGACCTGCTGTTTCACAGTTTGCTTAACATTTCACCTGTTTTTTTCTAAACTTTCCTATCTGAGAATTGGTGACAATAACAACTACTTTTTCAAATGTTTTGACATTTCTAGAGGTCTCATTAGTTTTCATAGTTGCTGTTTTCTTGGTTCTTACTGTTCTCTAGAATGCAACTAGATACAGTTGCAAATGCTTTTCTTTGAGGCTGTTTGGAGTTCATTTATCTGTTTGTTAATATTATAGGTGGAACCTAGATTCACTGTTTGCATAAATCTATGTCCTGAGAGTCTTTTTATGAGGGATATGATCAGCAAAAAAAGTACAAAAGTAGAATGAAAAATAAGATGGCATGAAATACAATCCAGTTCTTGGTAGAAGATATGTCATGGCTTGCTGATTCTGTAATTTTATGTTGGAAGCCTAAATAATTTGTCTTATTGTGGTTTTGATGTTTAGCTGTCCTCAAGCACTTTTAGATGGAAGATAAATCTAGTTTAAAAGCTCTTGGGGAAAGTTCATTTTAAATGATGTTCAAAACACACAACTGCAAAGGGAACAATTTATCTTTAAAAGTTCAGAGAGAAGTTGAATGGAGTTTTTGTATGTCATAGAGGAATTCCACTACTCATATGAATTTTCTTACTGATCACTTTAATTGTATGATGAATTTCTTTTATCTGTTGCTGCCTGTTGTCTTTTATGCTGTGGATTCTAGGATTTTTTTTTCCTATTTAAACCCCGAAAAACTTTCAGAACTCTTCATTTGACAGTTTGTCAATTCTACAAGAGAAAAGAAAAATAAAGAGCTTAAAAAAGTTAAGATGGATGAATAACCAAATGACAGAACAATGTAAAAAGATATGGCTGTGTGCTAGGTAATATTAATATGAGCATAAGGAGCTTAAGTTTCAAGTCTGAGAAGACACATCACTAAACAGCAGAGGTCATGGTCATATTGGTCAACCAGTTTAATGCAGTAAAGCATTTCCCCCAGTGTGCTGCCACAAACAGTAAAAGGTGCTACAGGTAGGAACTGTTACCTTCTTCTGAAATGTTTCAAAGAATACTTTTGGATACTGAATAATTTCAAATTGCTGTCTATACGTAATAGCAATAGTTTATTTCTTCAAAGGATAACCACTTTCTTCCTGCTTTTTGTCATAATATGCAAGAATCACTTTGAGGTGTTCTACAATTAACAGAGACACAGTTTAGTAATTTATGAAAGGAAGTTATACATGATAACTATGTACAGTGTAGTCTTTAATTAAATATATTCCCTTTTTACATTTCTAGCTCATCATATATTAAACTATTAGTGATACAGTTGCAAAATAAATTGTGGGTTTAGACATTCTGAAGAGCACTTAATAGTCTGGTTTTGCCATCTGTAATTTTAATAGCACTCAGAGATGAATAGTAATTAAATGAGCAATTTGCATCCCTCTTGGTAAGTGAAAAGATTTTTATAAGAAAAATATCAGTAGTATTTTCTTTGCTAAAAGCTACAAGATTGTGGTTCTGAACTTTTGATATTAAAGTTGAATAAATTATACTTTAATGGAAAATTCTACAGTAAAATGAATTAAGAGTTATTTAAAATATAGTCTTGCATGGTATTCTTTAAAACATTCTTAATGGACTGCAAAAACATTAAGTGAAAAATATAATTATAGATGAAGTGGTCTTTTCTTTCAGGGGATTATTTTTAATTTGTTTGTTGGGTTGGTTGGTTGGTTTTGAATAATAATGTGTTAAAATAGAATTGTGCTTTGTGAATCCCATGCCTCAAGTTTACAATATTAAATGATGAAATCAATATGCCACAATGTTTTAAATAATTTAATCAAACACATTAAGAATATTTGTATCATAAGCAAACAGACAAGCAAACATGCCCAAACTCCACTGGAACTAATGAAAGATGATAGACCAAAGGAACCAAAGAATGAAATGGCAAACATAATATCTTGTGCATGTCATCAATATACCTAACACTAATTGCTCATGGTTGCAGTATGGCAATGATTTTAAGATAACTCTTTGCTTGGAAATTGTGTTATTGCTATAACTGGTCAGATATTTTTCTTCTGACCGTAATGTTGGTCAAATGATGGGCACAAAGTGTTTTCAGAGTGAAAGACTTTCATATTATTCTTTTTTCATTTTAGCCAAAGAATTCTTATCTCTTGACTTTCAGGACCAACTTCAGGAGACTAACAATAACTTCTTACAGTGGTAACAGGATGGGAAGGAAGAGTCTGAATGTTCAGTTTCCTGTGCAGTGAATAATTAATTGATGTTGATGTTAATTGTACTGTGTGCTAGGTTAACTTAAATAGGCACTCATGATTATTTTGAACTCCCTTGGTTCTCATGAGAGCTCAACTTCTAAACTTACACTCCTGACAACTTTGTCCATGTCGAGGTCCTGCTCACATTCTTTTCACAGAATCACTGAGTGATAGGGATTTGAAGGAACCTTTGGAGATCATCTAATTCCTCCTCCCCTTGCTAAAGCAGATTCACCTGCAGCAGGCTGCACAGGAAAATGTCCAGGCAGGTTTTGAATATCTCCAGAGAAGGAGATTCCACAGCCTTCCTGTGCAACCTGCTCCAGTGCTGTCACCCTCAGAGTAAAGAATTTTTCCCTCATGTTCAGATGGAACTTCATGTGTTCCATTTTGTACTCCATGTCTCCTGTCCTACCACAGTGCACCATTGAGAAGAGTCTGGCCCTATCTTCTTGATACCTGCCCCTTAGATGTTTATATGCATTGATTAGGTGCCCTCTTAGTCTTCTCTCCAGGTTAAACAGACTTAGCTCATTCAGCCTCTCCTCATAAGACAGGTGTTCAGGTTCCCTAACCATTTTTATAGACCTCTGCTGGACTCTCTCCAGTAGTTCCTTGTTTTTCTTGGTCTGGGGAGCCCAGAACTAGACAGAATACTCCAGATGTGATCTCACTAGGCCAGAATAGAGAGGGAGTATAACCTCTATTGAGTTACTTGATACACTCTTCTTAATGTGGCCCAGGATACAATTGGCCTTGGCCATGCAAGGACGTTTCTGGCAATGGTTAACTTGTCCAGCAGAACTGCCAGGTCCTTCAAATTGATACTTAACCTGTATTGGTTCAGGGGGTTATTTCTCATGAGATGCAGAACTCCACACTTGCCTTTGTTAAATTTCATTGGATTCCTCTCCACTCATCTCTGCAGCCTGCCCATATAATCATTCTTGCCCTTTTTGAATATTGGAGTGACAGAGCTTTTCTCCAGTCCTCAGGCAGTTCCTGTTCTCCATGATCTTTCAAAGATGATGGAGAGCAGCTTAACCATAACATCTACCTGTTCCTTCAACACTTGTGTGGGCACCCTATCAGACCATGGATTTGTGTTGTGTCCTGTTTTCTTTGATGATCTATAATTTGGTCTTCCTTAACAAAAGGATAGACAGTCTTGCTTTCTCCAGACTTTCTCTCTTTCCCCCTGGGATTCCTGAAGGCTGACTTTAGCAGTAAAGACTGAAGCAAAGAAGACATTCAGCAGCCCCGCCTTCACTGCAACCTCCAACACAAGGGAATCCACATCATTCAGCAGTGGGTACTCATTTTTCCCCAGTCTTTTTGCTGCTGGTGCACTTCAAGAAGCCCTTCTTGTCCTTGATGTCCTTTGCCATATTTAATTCTAAGTGGGCCTTCGTCTTCCTTGTTGTATCCCTACATACTCTGACAGCGTTCCAGTAGGCCTCCGGAATAGTCAGTCCTTTTTTTCCACCTTCCATAAACTCCTTTCTCCCATCTGAAGAAGCTCTTCTTTCCAGAAGCTCCTTGCTCATCAATACAGGCCTCTTGCCTCCTTTGCTTGATTTCTTATTCCAAGGGATGCACAGATCTTGAGGCTGGAGGAAGAACTGTTTAAATATTGTCCAGATCAATTTGAACCCCTCTGCCTTCTAGAGCCCTTTTCTACAGGATTTCTCCAAGCAGTTCTTTGAATAGGCTAAAACTAATTCTCTTGGAGTCCACTTTGTAATCATGCTTATCACCTGTTTATTAAAATCCTGTTTATTTACTTCTTCCATGCAGAATCCTGAACCTCACCATTTTGTAGTTGCTGCAGCCAAGGCTGCCCCCAACTTCCTCATCACTAAGCACACCTTCTTTTTTTCATACAAGCAGCACACCTCTTTTCATTAGGTCCTCCACCACTTGTGTCAAGAAGTTATCATCAATATTCTGTATCTCTTGGACTGTCTGTGCCTAGCTATGTTTTCTTTCCAGCAAATATCAGGGTTTTTGAAGTCCCTCATGAGAACAGAGGCCTGTGATTGTGATACTAATTTGAGTTCCCTGTAGAAGGCCTATTAAACATTATTAAACATGAAATGACAATTTGCATCTATGTATACTTTGTTAACATAATAGTATTTGCATTTAATAGGAGTATTTATAATAAATGTTGTTTCTCTCAATACACAATTATGTAAAGGTATTGTGCATATTATTATACTAAGTATATATTATGTAATATATTATTACAATATATATGTAGTATGTTTCATATTCTATATATAGATAGTGTATTGTAGAGTACAAGCTGCATTAGTAAATAAGTTCATCTGTTCTGTATGTTCTGAACTACGGCTCAGTACACAGTGACGTCTCATACTCAGCTTTACCTATGTGGGACTTTGGTTAATGAATTTAAACATGATGCTGGTCTTATCTCTGGTCTAAAAACACATTTACTTTCTAGGTGGAGATTGGGGAGGGAAATAAATAATTTCCTTTTTACTTTATCTTGATGTAAACTTGTCTTCACAATGATTCTATACTTGGTTGTACATTTCCATACACAGGATTTAGCTCTAATAATACAGTCTGGAATACACGTGTAGTTTCTGATACCATAATGAACTGAATAATTCTGTCTTCAAAGTAGGGTACAAATAACTTGAGGTAAAGAAACTGCAGGGTTAGAAATTGAGTAGGAGAGTTCAAATGAGTTTGAGAGGAGGCCTTCATATCAGGCTTCGGTACAGCCCAGGGCACTCCTCCTTCTTAGAATAAAATAGGCTGTGAGCAGATGTCTGTTTAGATGTCTATACAGCTGAATGTCCTTTTACTGTTTAAGGCTAAACTGCAACGTAGTGCTTCGGTGTTTCAAAAACTGAATTATTTGAGAAAGATTGTATATCTTCATGCTATTAAAGAGCCCTATAACACAGCATATGTAAGAGCATCAACTAAGATTCAGTAGACAGTTATACTTGAGGGGTTAGCTTTACAACCCTTTTAATATTTATGCAAACAATGCTTATTATGTACAACGTTCATGTTTACTGAGGGTCATACTGAGTCCTTTTACATACCAGATACCTGTATAGATTTTGAGGAATTTACATAATGTAGAATAATCACACGTTCACTTTGAGTGATTTGACACAGGAACGAAGTGATCTGAACAGTCTGAAGAAGGCAGAGACTAAGAAAGGAGCTCATTATATGGTTATAGTTGTATAGTTGTTATATATGTATATATTATATATATATATAGTATATACGTATTTAAATGATTGTGGGACTGGGTTTGTTGGACTAAATTTTCTTCTACTGTAAAGACAGGAGTGTATCCATCATGTTGAATACTCTTCCCCTCCAAAAAGCCTAGAAGCAACTTTCACAGGCTTTGAGTATGCCTGTAGTGTTTGTAGCCTGGAGGAAAAACTGTCTAAGTACCTCCTCTTTCACTTGTGAAAAGGTTTTGTCATGGTTTGATTTTGGCCCCTTCAGAATAGCCAGGTTGTGGCTGAGGAAGAACTATATCTCCCAATATTCCATGCAATTTCTCTATGTAGATCAGGGTGTATTGTGGGGGTGGGACACTTCCTTTTCCAGCTCG
>WAAB01014801.1:0-23128 GCA_013389865.1 Piaya cayana | reverse complement strand
TTTTAGTTGCATATTAGTGTTAATACATTATATATAATCACTACAGCATTTTCAGTCTCTCTTTTCTTCTCCTTATCTCCCTTGGGCTTGTACAGGGGGGTGAGGGTTGGAAGGAAGGGGGGATGCAGATGCTGTGAGGGTTTTGAGAGAGTTTTGACTCAAACCATCACAGGTTTAAAACTGAAACACTATATATTCTAACCTTAAGAATATTTAAAATCAAGCAATAAAGACCCAATTAATACTCAACACAATACGATGTAAAATGTGTTCTTCCCAGATAAAAGCTGTGTAAAATGACAACTGAAAGTATTGATTTCTAAATTGACCATTCTGAATGGTCTAAGGGGTAGTTTGAATTACTTTCAGGCTGTTACTGAAGTGAAAACTCTAATTTTAAATAGAGAACATAAGGCCTAAGTGTGCCCTGTGGTAAAAAAATCAAACAATATGTATTCTGTACTCAAAACTTACAAGCTATTCTCATGCCCTTAGAAAACTATTTTTGAAAAACTTTAAATATTAACCAAACACTTCATTTGCTCACAGTGTTTAAACTTCTGGAGCCTTCATTCTGGTTCAGTCAACAACCTAATTGGAACTTTCTTTGGCAGCTACATTTGTTACAGACTGCAAATAAGGATTTGAAGGGACAAGAGGTCTGGAAGAGTCTCACCCTCCAAATACTAGATCTTCTCTGGTGTTTGTTTTAGCATGTTTCCACCTTCACCCATTGTGATAGTGAAATTATGAAGCATAAAGCTTAAAGTGGAGCAGACATTCAGAGTCACTCTCACTGTTTATTCCTAGCTTAATAGGCTATATGTAATGAGCCCATTCACTAGCTGTTTTCCTTTTCTTTATTCTTTCTGTAGCATGTTCAGTTATTAAAATTTGTAGAAATTTTACTAGCTCGGAGAGGGAAGGTACAAGAATAATGAATGGATTGAAACTCACCTATGTTTCTAAAACTTATGCAAAGGGAAGCTGCATACGTAAACATGTTTGTTTCTACGTACTACTGCAATTGCAATGTCTGTGGCTTATGACCATAGGAAGAATAGTGTTCCCATATAAGGAAATGTATAAACACAGAATCACAGAATCACTAGGTTGGAGAAGACCTCCAGGATCATTGAGTCCAACCATTGCTATCAATCACTAAACCATGTCTCTGAGCAACTTATCCACCCGTATTTAAATACCTCCAGGGATGAAGACTCAATCACCTCACTCAGCAACATGTTGCAGTGCCCAGTTACGCTTTCTATGAAAAAACTTTTCTTGATATCCAGTCTGAATCTCCCCTGGTGCAGCTTGAGGCCATTCCCTCTTGTCCTGTCCCCTGTCACTTGGGAGAAGACGCCAGCTCCCTCCTCTCCACATCCTTCTTTTAGGTGGTTGTAGAGAGCAATAAGGTCTTCCCTCAGCCTTCTATACTCAAGGCTAAACAACCCTGGCTCCCTCAGCCACTCCCTGTAAGACTTGTTCTCCAGCCCCTTCACCAGCTTCATTGCTCTTCTCTGGACTTACTCCACAGCTTCAACATCCTTCTTGTGGTGAGGGGCCCAGAACTAACACAGGAGTCAAGGTGTGATCTCAACAGTGCGGAGTATAGAGGGAGAATAACCTCCCTGGACCTGCAGGTCACACCATTTCTGATAGAAACCAAGATGCCATTGGCCTTCCTGGCCACCTGGGCACACTGTTGGCTCATGTTCAGTCAGCTGTCAACCAACACTCCCAGGTACCTCTCCTCCTGGCAGTTTTCTAGCCACTCTTCTCCTAGTCTGTAGCACTGCATTAAGGTTGTTGTGGCCCAAGTGCAGGACCCAGCATTAGGCCGTGTTAAACCTCATGCCATTGGTCTCTGCCTAGCCATCCAGCCTGTTCAGATCCCTTTGCAGAGCCTCCCTACCCTCCAACAGATCCACACTTTCACCCAGCTTAGTGTCGTCTGCAAACTTGCTAAGGGTGCACTCAATGCCTTCATCCAGGTCATTGATGAAGACATTGAACAGGGCTGGACCTAGCACTGAGCCCTGGGGAACCCCACTTGTCACTGGCCTCCAGCTGGATTTAACAACATTTATCACCACTCTCTGTGCCCGGCCATCTAACCAGTTTTCCACCCAGGAGAGTGTGTGCCTGTCCAGGCCGGAGGCTGACAGTTTCTGTAGCAGAATGCTGTGAGACGCTGGGTCAAAGGCTTTACTGAAGCCCAAGAGGGCTGCATCCACAGCCTTTCCCTCATCCAGGTTGTGGGTCACTTTGTCGTAGAAGGTGATCAGGTTAGTTTGGCAAGACCTGCCTTTCATGAACCCATGTTGGCTGGGCCTGATCAACCGGTTCTCTTGCATGTGCTCCATGATAGCACTCAACATCACCTGTTCCATGGAATTCTCCCCATCAAAATATTTCAGAGAGCAATTTCTATCTTGTTTATCATATATATAGATCCAAAATTCTAGAACAAACTCTTTCTATTTCACATATTACAAGCAGGTAATGAGGGAAAAAATCGCCCCACAACAATGGACATGTAACCAACAAAGTCATGATTACATCTCTTTTTTTTTGTTTTTCCTTACATTTGGTTATGCATTTTTAAAGTTCAGTTATGTAACAAACAATTAAACTAGTCTTACTAGTCGAATACTGCTTTTTTTAAATGTTAATAATTTACTTTTTTGTCTCCTGGGTAAAAGGTTGAAATTTAGATTTTTCTTTTTCAACAGAACATCGAATTAAAATATTTTTACAATAGTCTGCACTCTTTCACTGGAGACAAGAGCCTTTCCATGCCATGATATATCACTACAAAAACTTATAGAATCCAAAATATTATGCATCTAAACCACAAGTTTGCAATGAAATTTATCTTACCTTTTGGTAAGAGGAAATCATAGCTCTTACTCTAAATCTTTTGAAAAGACATTAGGCGGTACAATATGCTGATGTGCCAGTTGTTGCACACATTTAGTGAAAGGAATGGTGGGGTTTTCAATATTTCATTCACTTAAATTTTAGAAGGTATAAGATTTTTCCTTGATTGTTGTGTCAGTAATAAATAGGCAGATAACCATATGATGAATCTATCCATTGTCCAGATGAATAATCAAGATTGACTGGGTAATCATTCCAATGGAATTAACTGCCCTTTATATTTTATTCCTGTGCTTGACTGTTTGCCAGGTGAGAATATACAAAGAAAAGATTGGCATGACTTCCGTATACTTCTGTATTCAATATGTGTGTGGCTGATCTCTTTTTTATCTTCTTCCAGGCCTTTTCTGGAAACAAAAATGCAGACAGTGTCGTATACTATAAGCTTCAACATTCCATTAAAGCAAGATTTCTTCGTTTTGTGCCTTTGGACTGGAATCCCAATGGCAGAATTGGAATGCGCATTGAAGTCTATGGATGCACATACAGTAAGTGTTCTACTGAATCAGCTAAATGAAACAACTTTTCATCATTCAT
This sequence comes from Piaya cayana, assembly GCA_013389865.1. NCBI lineage: Eukaryota > Metazoa > Chordata > Aves > Cuculiformes > Coccyzidae > Piaya > Piaya cayana. The sequence continues at coordinate 19,645 of WAAB01014801.1, read as the reverse complement.
GTCTTTTGCTACCTAAATTGCACTTGAAAGGACATTTCTAAGCTTAAATTTTGTCTTGAATAAAACTGTTTTAAAAGGTTTGTGTTGCAGACTTCACTGTTTCTGCATCATCTAACAAGATGTGATGCCTACTTTCCAGTTCTTTCTCTGTAGGAATGAATAGTGTGGATGTAATTAAATAACTGATTTACTGCGACCTTTTTTTATATACTCCTAAAAACTACATCTTAACAAGGTATGCTATCTGTCTGAAGGGTGAAATGTGGAAAATGTTTTATATATTTAAGGTCTCAGTCCAGAATCAAGAACAATACAAACAGATAAACCCACAAATACACAGATGAAGGGTATTTGTTGTTATTAAAGGGTACTATTAGAATACTTTTTGTGTCACTAATAAAATATTAATAACCCACGTAAGCATTTGGAAGACAAATGCATAAGTATTATGGTTGAATTGATTTGCTGGCAATGTAAATTTTCCATTGTCTTCCTGTTACTGTTCTTCACCTCTGGATATTCTAAGTATTCCTTGAAGCAAGTTTTTTTTTTCTTTTTAGTTTCCATTTATTTTTCATAAGGGATACAGAATTTATTTTAAGCAACCTTTTTAATTACTTCTTTTAAGAACATTTATCTGTTGGGGTTTTATTATAGGATTTTTTTTCAACTCCCTTGCTTAAATCATGCTTTAAACAACTAATCTCTTCTGAATGGTCTCCATAAATATCTCTTCTATATTCATTAGTATCTGATCTATTACTTAAATCAAAAATTAGTAGAACACACTTCTGGAGTTTCTGCCTTAAACTTGACTGTATAAAATGAGTAAGAGACTGTGAACTAAGGATATTGAGTATTTCAGTCTGTTTAGAGGAGGTCAGACAATTTCAGAAATCAGGGAACTGCTATATCCTAGATAACAGACAGGCAATGCCAGGACAATAGTATGAGAACGTAAAACCACACGGAATTCCTCTGTGACACGTGCTTGGAGACTGGGAACATGACTTGTTAGTCCTAGAACAGTCTGTGACCAAGATTCAACTTACCCTGCACTATTTTAAGAGCCTGGACTACTAATGATCAAAAAATGGAGGTTGAACAGGTGACTTCATAATGCTTAACTGAGGGCTCATCTGAGTTTCCAATTTGAAATATTATTATTATTGTGATACCTGATGAGAGTACATTCTTTTCTGCCTTTAAACTTAACTGAACATGCATAAGCTTTGCTTCTTCCCAGTGCTTTCCCTTGTGCATTTGATAATGTTTAAATTCTTACTCAAAGTCTTATTCTCAAGCTGAAGAGCTCTCTTTTGCACATTTCTAAATCTAGATATTAATTAATTGTATTAACTGATATTTTTTGTATCACACCTTGCAAAATACCTTATTGTTCTCTTCTATTATACAGCTACTGTCAAGTTACCTGTGGAAACTATGAGTATAAAAATCAAGAAGAGGACAGTCCATGCTATTAAAAATATTAAAACATGTAGAATAAGCAGTTACACAGCTAAAATATTTTGTGTGTGGTCAGTAGCTACTTTGGGGGAAGATTATATATTTTTCTGTATTATACTTATCTATGGATAAGCTTATGGAAAGAATTTTAAAGGAATATTTACTTAATTTGTTATCCATTGTAATGCAATAGGTAAAGACTGTGCAGTGTTAAAGTATGGAAACATTTTTTAAACCAGTTGAGTTTTTTTCTGTAATATGAGTTCTTGAAATGCTTTTTTTTTTCTATTTATAAATGCATTTATTAAAAATGAATTACAGATCGTTTATAATCTCTTCATTATTTTGAACTTCAAGAATTATTGTGTGCTTTTGTAGTTCAACTCAGTGGTTGTTGTTGAAGACAAACCAGGTGATTATGTAGTCTTATAGTCCTAAATAGAATTAATAATTTGAAAGATTAATTCTTTCCTCTTTCTCTCCAGTCTTTTCTTCCATTTATCAGACATATGTAAGACAGATACAATGTAGTTATTATTACACTAATTTTGCCTGTCTGTTCCTGAATTGCTATGTATTTTTCCAGGCTGGACCAGAAAATAAAGAAATGCAGAAATGCCAATGTTAGCTGTTTTATTTTCCATTCACACTTTCCAGATTTCTATTTTGCATTCTTTCCTTCAGAGACCTCTCACTGGGCCTTATATTGTAAGAATAAGCAACTTTCTATTTACCACCAAATAAGAGCACTGTGTCCTGTAGTCAAGTGCAAATGCAGTATTTTCTTCCTTCAATCTAGCTGTTGCAAACTGTGAAACCAAAAATAAAACTGCAAGAATATATAAAGTTGAACTCACTATTTCATAAAGTGATACTGAAAAATGCATGTCTGTTATATCCAAAAGCAGTCATTACTGTCAATGTGAGGTAATACTTACAGGGCAACAATGGCAGTACTTTCAATTTTCTTACACTGTTATCTGCCAGCTAAATAACCTGTTTTGAATAACTTAGCCTAGTATGCTCAGAACAAATGTTTCATCTTTAATTAAAGTCTCAATGAGATTGGGTAATATTCATGATAGGTGTACATAGGATAAATCAAGTTATTGTGAGTCTTATTTCCTACTTACTACAACTTTTTAGGCAAAGGACTACTGCATTGTATATGTTTGTAAAGCATACATATAGAGCAAATCCATCCATCTATTTCAGCCTCTTGGAATTTATGGAAGAGAAAAGCTAAATTATAATTAGTCATGGAGTTCTGTGAAACTTTAAAAGAGTTCCCCTGTATCCTTTGTGTCTAGTTCTTCTCACTCATCACTCCATTAACTCTGATATTTTCCTTGATTCACTCCAGTTCTATTTTTTTTTCATGTAAGAAAGAAAGAAACATGTTTTCTACCTCCAGGTGATCTCCCTGCCTTCATGTGTAGTAACAAAATCTGCATCACTACACAACAAATACTCAGTGCTGCCAAAAAAAATCCCACTCCAGAACCTCAGCCTCTGCCTGATGGTTCTTCCTATACAGTATGTGTAAATATGGTCACTTCCTGTATCTTGTTCCTGAAATGTCAGATTGTGACATTAAGCAGTCTAAAATAGAGTTCAAATTAAGCTATACTCTCACACAAAAAAAAAAAGGAAATTTTAAGCCTCTCTGGCTTACTCTTTTCACCCTTTATTACAGTATTTTCTTTCTCATCTCATCCTTTGAAAACTAGTAGAATAAAAAAAAAGTTTTTAATAGACAAAAAGAATCATAGAATAATAGAATCATTTCTTTGGAAAAGAACTTTGAGATCATCAAGTTCAACAGTACCTGTCCACTACTAAACCATATTCCTGAGCAGTTCATCCAATTTTCTTTTAAATACCTCCAGGTATGGAAACTCAATCACCTCCCTGGCAACCTGTTCCAATGCCTGATAATGTTTTCAGTGAAGAAATTTTTCCTAATGTCTAATGTGAACCTCGCTTTGTGCAACATAAAGGTATTTCGTCTCATCCTGTCACCTGTAACTTGGGAGAAGATACCAACACCCATATTGCTACAACCTCCTTTCAGGTAGATGCAGACAGTGATAACCCTCTTTTCTTTAATCTCCTTTTCTCCAGGTTAAACAACCCCAGTACTTGCAGCCACTCCTCATAAAACCTTTTCTCCAGCCCATTCACCAGCTTTGCTCCCCTTCTCTGGGCACAATCCAGCACATCAGTGTCCTTTTTGCAGTCAGGGACCCAAAACTGGACACAGTGGTTAAGGTATGGCCTGTCAAGTGCTGAGTAAAGGTGCAGAATCACTTCCCTGGTCCTGCTGGCCACACTGTTTCTGACAGAAGCCAAGATACTTCTGGTCTTCTTGACCACATAGGCACACTGCTGACTTATATTCAACCATCTGTCAACCAGCACCTCCAAGGTCTTTCTTTCCAGGCAGCTTTTCAGCCACTCTTCCCCAGGTTTGTAACACTGCACAGTTTTTTGTGTCCCACATGCAAGGCAGAGCACTTGGCGTTGTTAAACCTCATGCGGTTAGTTGCAGCCAGTGATCCAGCCTGTTCAGATCGCTCTGCAGAGCCTTCCTACCCTAAAGCAGATAGGCACTTTCTCCCAGTTTAGTGTAATCTGTGAACTTACTAAAAGTACCCTCAGTCCCCTCATTCAGATCATCAGTGAAGTTATTGAACAGAACTAAGCCCAACACTGAACGCTGGGGAGCACAACTTGTGACTGACCTCCAATGGGATTTAACTCTATTTGCCACCACTCTTTGGGCTCAGCGATCCAGCCAGTCTTTTGACTAGCAGAAGGTGCACCTGTCCAGGCCAATGGCAGCCATTTTCTCAAGCAGAATGCTGTTAGAAATGTTTTCAAAAGTTAACTGAAGTCCAGGTACACTGTATCTACAGCCTTCCCCTTGTCCATTCAGCAGATATCCTTGTCATAGAAGATCAGGCTACTTTACAGGATNATCCAGCCTGTTCAGATCGCTCTGCAGAGCCTTCCTACCCTAAAGCAGATAGGCACTTTCTCCCAGTTTAGTGTAATCTGTGAACTTACTAAAAGTACCCTCAGTCCCCTCATTCAGATCATCAGTGAAGTTATTGAACAGAACTAAGCCCAACACTGAACGCTGGGGAGCACAACTTGTGACTGACCTCCAATGGGATTTAACTCTATTTGCCACCACTCTTTGGGCTCAGCGATCCAGCCAGTCTTTTGACTAGCAGAAGGTGCACCTGTCCAGGCCAATGGCAGCCATTTTCTCAAGCAGAATGCTGTTAGAAATGTTTTCAAAAGTTAACTGAAGTCCAGGTACACTGTATCTACAGCCTTCCCCTTGTCCATTCAGCAGATATCCTTGTCATAGAAGATCAGGCTACTTTACAGGATCCACCTTTCATGAACCTGTGTTGACTGGGCCTGATCACCCAGTTGTCTTATGTGTGCTGTGTGATAGCACTCAAGATGAATTTCTCCACAACCTTCCCTGGCACTGAGGTCAGACTGACAGGCGGGTAGCTCCCTGGATCCTTCCTCCAACCCTTCTTGCCAATGGGCATAACATCTGCCAGCCTCCAGGCAAGTGGAACTTCCCCAGTCAGACAGGACTGCTGCTAGATGGGGGAAAGGAGTTTGTTGAGAAGCAATTCTGCCAGCTCTCTTAATGCCCTTGGGTGGATCCCATTCAGCCCTATAGACTTGTGAATGTCTTATTGGCCAAGCACATTTCTAAGTATTTTGTCTTGGATTGTTGAAGCTTTGTTCTACTCTCCTGCCCTGTCTCAGGAGGTTGAGTACCCAGAGGACATCTTATCTATTAAATAGAGGCAAAGACAATGTTAAGTACCTCAACCTTATCCTCATCCTTTGTCACTATTGTTCCCTTTGCATCCAGTAAAGGATAGAGATTCTCCTTGGCCCTCCTTTTGTTGTTAACATATTTGTAGAAACATGCTAAAAATGAATTTAAATGTGAAAATGATTGTTGTAAAAACTGTGGAATAAAGATGACTGGAAACTAAATGCACACTGTACTTTAAAACATTGCTAGATGCAGTGCCTAACAACAAACACTGCAGATACTGTAGTATGCAAACCCTCCCCCAGAGACCTCTAACACAGTTAAATGTCTTGAGGCATTTTTAGCACTCCCTTCCTGGCAGGAATACATAAAATCAATACCATGATTGCTACATGAGTCAAAGAAAGGACTTCTCATCATTTTTAGAACTGGGGTAGTGCACTTTCAAGGGCTTGATGTGAATGAGATTTTAAAAAAGATAATTTTAAAGGTGGTTGATTATGAATATTTTAACATGCCCTTCCCCCCCCCCAGTGTGTCGGGGTTTTTTTAAGTGTGTGTCGGGTTTTTTTTAAGTTATTCCTAAGTTTTGATTTACCTATAATTTCTGAACACTGGTTACATTTCCAGGTCCACTTTCCCAAATCTGTATAGGGCCATAGAGTAGATTTCTCATATTAATAAAATTAGTCAGGAGTAAGGATATCTGATGACAGCTAAAAAGGCCAAGTAGTTTTATTTTTCTACTAGTTTTCTACTACTTTTTTATTTTTCTACTAGAACTACTAGTTCTGTAGGTTTTTTTCTTAAAAAACATTAACATTGATTTAAATTAATTTAAAGTTCAACAAAAATCAACCCACTTTCAAACAAAGCTATTACAGTTAAAATTTTTTCTGAGGATCACTAGAACTCTTGATCCTATGTCATGTGAGGCTTCCAGAACTTCCAGTTGCTCAGAGGCATTTCATCACTTCCAAAGGTGTTTCTATGATATCCTAAGGATTTATATTGCATTAATTTGCGAAAAGGCCCTGAGTTCAGCTGAGATAGAGTTAATTTTCTTCAGCTTCTTATATTGCTGTATCAGTGAAAGGGCAGGAAGTTCACAGAAAGCTGGGAGGGAGCATAGGACTCACTCCAGAGCAGAGCAATGAAGCTGGTGAGTGGACTGGAGAAAAGTCTTATGAGGAGTGACTGAGATGGCCTCTTCTCCCCAGTGACAGGGGGCAGGATAAGAGGGAATGACCTCAAGCTTTGCCAGGGGAGGTTCAAGTTGGAAATCAGAAAAAAAATTTTCACAGAAAGGGTAATTGGGCACTCTAACAGGCTGCCCAGTGAGGTGGTTGAGTCACCTTCCCTGGAGGTATTTAAAGGACAAGTGGACAAGGTGCTTAGGGACATGGGTTAGTGATTGATAGGAATGGTTGGACTCAATGATTTGGTGGGTCTTTTTCCAGCCTGGTGATTCTATGATTCTATAGGGTTGTTATTTGAGCCAAATTTGCCAATGGGATATTCCATACGTGAGATTATGCTTAGTATATAACAGTGGAAGTCAAACATGAAGAGGGGGGGATTTTTGCTTAGGAACAATCTGGACATCAGTTTCCAAGAACAATGAATAATTGCACTGTGCATTACTGGATTTGTTCTTGTTTTATCTTTATTCTTTCCAATTCTCCTTCCCATCCAGCCGCGGGGGGGCATGTGAGTGAGCGGCTGCATGGTACTTAGTTGCTGGCTGGAACTAAACCTCAGTAGAAATACATTGTAGCTTGTGAAAATGAAAGATGAGTTTTCACAAAGGAAATCAACTTTTTAAAAATTTTCCTTATATACAACAGTGAAGTAGAGAAAAACAATGAAGTCTGATGTTCAAGTCCAGTGACTATTAGAAATAGAGAGCAGTTGATTGATATGAAACAGGAAAATAGTATGACATCCTGTGTATCTGGGCTCATTCTTTCTATACTGATAACCCTGAAGGACCCAAGGTTTATCTCTTGCAACTCTTTCAGTTTATTTCTAGTGGTGATGCACAGACAGTATAGACAAAATATGTGTAAGAAATGAAAGAATTTTGATTAGGATCTGCAACTCTTTAACAAACTTAATTTAAACATGGTAGTGGGGAGAAGCTTTGTTTTCACTAATTTTCCAGATTTGGACAGAGTAGTTTTTACTTCATAGGGTCTAGTCCTGAGAAATAATAAAATGGATTTTGGAGAACTGTGATAAATGAATTTAGGACCTTATCTCAATAACTAATAATGAAAGGATGTTCCCAATGAAAAAAAATATTTTTTATCTGTACCTACTAAGAATATATCTAGTTAGATGGTTTGATGGATACATAACGATGTACAAGCTCTATTATTGAAATTTTAAATGAAACTATTAAGCTTCACATATGTAATTTAAATTCAATATTGAATAATACTTTTACAGTCCATATTTACTCAATGAAATGATGAAGTAAAATAGTCAACCTAGGATCCATTTTTAGGTAGAACGGCATAGTTATACATCGTATATTTTGTTAATGAATTCTTGATAAGTTAGAAGTATGTTATTGTGATGTGGAGAAAGTCAAGAAAATGTATTTAGAAAACATACTTCCATTCAATTGACAAGAGTCAAGATAACAAATAGATAGATAATGGGTTTCAACTGACTTCCAAGAAGTCAACCAGTCAGTTGAAAAATAACTTCATATTTTATTGAGTGTCCTTTATATCATATCTTCATTTATTTCACAAATGTAACATTCAAGGGCAATTATCTTTTTTCTACTTTACTTATGAACTGTGAATATTTATAAGCTTTTTATGGTATTACTAGTTCCTTTTTGTGTGTCTTGTTCAATCTTTACTTACTTTGACAGATATTCTTTTGAATTATTGGTATAAAACTGGCTGGGCTTTTTCTTTTCTCCTTTTTCCTCTCCTGTCATGTTCCCCAATAAACGTTTTCCCTACCTTTTATCACAGTCATGAGAAGTACAAATGTAAGCAAATGCCCCCAAAAGCATGCAATCATAGCATTATAATGAAAAAAAACTCAGTGTTTATCTCTAAAACAAAGGAGTTTATTATTTTGTTTATTATAGTACAGAATCAAGCGGGTCAAGGAAGGTGATTCACCTTCTCTATTCCACTTTCATAAGACCCAGCTTGGAATACTGTGTCCAAATCTGGAGTCTCCAGCACAAGAAAGGTTAACACACTGGAGTGGGTCCAGAGAAGGGCTACAAAAATGATCAGAAGGGTAGAACACCTTTTCTGGGAAGAAGAGCTGAGATAGTTGAGGCTGTTCAGGCTGTGGACAAGGCTCTTGGGAGATCTTGTTTTGGTCTTTTAATACTTAAAGAAGGCTTGTAATGATAGTGAAACAGTTTCTTACAGAGCCTGTGGTGAGAAGGCCGTAATGGTTTTAAAGTGAGAGAGTGTAGATTTTGATTGCACATAAGGAAGAATTTATTTATTTGTTTGTTTGTTTATTTATTTAATTCTGCTATAAGGGTGGTGAGGCACTGAAACAGGCTGTCCTGAGAAGTTGTGCACACTCCTTCACTGGAAGCATTAAAGGTCAGGTGCATGGGCTTTGAGAAACCTGATGCAGTGGAAGAAATCCCTGTCCACGGCAGAGACATTTGAAGGAGATGATATTTAAAATGTTCCTTCCAACACAAATTATTGTACGATTCTATGCTATGAATATGTCCTATAAGTTGTGTCCCACCTGTCACCATTGCAGATGTTGTATGACCCCTTATCTGCCTTCTTACCTGATTTCTAGCGGATTTGCTGCTTGTTAGCAACGTGGATCTAGAGCATTGTGGATAAACATTAAGTCTTGTCCAGACTTCAGAATATTCCCCTCTGCTTCTATTCCATGTAAGCACCAATGATATTGCCAGGGGAGGCCTGATGTGCATCAAATCTAGCTACAATACTTAAGTGCCAGCTTAAGTACCTTTATACAAACATATATAGCATGGGAAATAAACAAGAGGAGTTAGAGATGTGTGCACACCTGTAGAGCTATGGTCTCATGAGCATTACAGAGACATAGTGGGATGGATCTTATGACTGGAGCACTGGGCAGAGGGATACAGGCTTTTTCATAAGGATAGCTGGGAAGGATAAGGAGGGTGTGTCACCCTCCCTGTCAATGACCAGGTGGAGTGCATGGACCTCCACCTGAGGATGGATGAAGAGCCAATTGGGAGCTAATAGGTCAGGAATAAAAGGAGAGCAGGTGATATTAAAATTGTGGTCTGCTACAGGTCATTGGACCAAGAGTAAGTGTATCAGACTGTCTAGGGATAGGCACAGCCTCATGTTCGGAAGTCCTGATTTTCATGAGGGAGCTTCAGCCGCCCTGATATCTGTTGAAGGGACAACACAACAGAGAAGAAACAATCCAAGAGATTCCTGGAATGGGTTGATGAAAACTTCTTTCTCCAAGTGACAGAAGAGACAAGGACAGGTGCTATGCTGGACCTTGTTCTCACTAACAAGAATGGGCTGTTGGGTAATATGGAACTCAAGGGAAGCTTTGGCTGCAGTGATGAAATGGTGGAGTTCCAGATCCTTAGGGCAGTGAAGAGAGTGTGCAGCAAACTCCACACTTTATTGTTCAGGAGAGCAGACTTTGAACTCTTCAAGGATCTGCTGGGTAGGGAAGCATGGGATAAAACCCTGAAGGAGAGAAGGGCCCTGGAAATCTGATTAATATTCAAGCATCACCTCCTCCAAGCTCTGGAGCAATGCATTCCATCAGAGAGGAAGTCAGACAAAACCACCAGGAGGCCTGCATGGATGAAAAAGGAACACCCAGACAAATTTAAATTCAAAAGGGAAGCTTGCAGAAGGTGGAAGCAAGGATGGGTAGACTGGCAGGAACACAGAAGAATTGTCCAAGCAGCCAGGGATCAAGTTAGGAAAGCTCAAGCCCTAACAGTAGTAAATTTGGATCAGGACATCAAGGAAAAGAAAAGCTTCCATAGGTATGTCAGTTTCAAAAGGAAAACTAGGAAGAATGTGGGCCCTCTCTGGAAGGAAATGGGAGACCTGATTATCCAGGATATGGAGAAGACTGAAGCATTCAAAGAGGTTTTTTTGCCTCAGTCTTCACTGGTAAGGGCTCAGGCCACACTGCCCAAGACACAGAAGGGAAAGGTAAGGCCTGGGAAAATCAAGCACCAACCACCATGTTCTTTTGATGGTAACTAAGTCATAACTATCCTAATGCAGAATGGCTTCTAGCTACTTCAGTTTGTAACCCACGCTGCATGCATTGCTGTACTACCGTACATATATCTGGATTTATTTCAATAGTTGCTTAAATCTACAGTCTGCATGAAGACCCTGAAAATCAGTTAAAATTGATGGATATGATTTTTTTCTTCTATATTTTGATAATAGGAAATTCTTGTATTTGTTAATATGGTAAGAACTGGTTAGTACAAGTCCTTCATAGCTCTGAGGAATGGAGGACTTCTAAGCATCTGAGATTAATACTACAGCAGAAAAGAATTCAGATAACTTCTGCTTTACTACCTTGTGATAGCATCATAATTAAAACAGGACAGTCTTAACATTTGTGAAAGAACAGGAATAGCAGAAATAAGGTACATTTTACTGGCACACATGAATCTGGGAATATCTGAGGTGGGACTTCATATCACATTGAAGTAACATACAACTGTTTCTTTTAGAGATAGTGTTATACATTACCTTTCATTTCTTTACTTCTAGGGTCTGAGGTGGTTGGCTTTGATGGGAAAAGTTGTCTAATTTATACATTTCATCAAAAACCTGTGAGTTCACTGAAAGATGTGATTTCTCTGAAGTTTAAGTCAATGCAAAGTGATGGAATTGTCCTCCACAGAAAAGGACAAAATGGAGACTACATCACCCTGGAATTACTTAAAGGGAAGCTATCCCTACTCATTAACTTAGGTAATACCTACAGTCTCATAAAATGTAATTAATTTATTAAATTTGACTAAAACCTCTTTTAATTTTGTAAGTGGATTGTAATGTATAGTATACGATAAATTAGCAGAATATATGTGAATAATTATTTTTTATATGAAATTAATAAGTTTTCCTTTCTTCTTTCAAGGTGATACTAAAATACATCCTTCTAATGTCCAATTTACTCTGGGAAGCCTTTTGGATGATCAGCACTGGCATTCTGTTCTCATTGAGCTCTTTAACAATCAAATAAATTTTACAGTGGATAAACACACACATCATTTTCATGCAAAAGGAGAATTCAGTTATTTTGACCTTGATTATGAGGTGTGAAAATTACTTTCCGTTTATTATATTTATTAACTTTGTTTTGTAAATGCAGTGAAACTAACAGAGGACTTAAGGAAGTCTGTAATGCTTAAGACTACAGCAATTTTCTGTCTTCTTAAGGAATTAATCAAAGAAAAAGAGGTGCTGTTTAGATTTCTAATGTTCCAGTAGACTGGTGACTAAAGTTTTTCAGTAGATCATCTTTTTAAACTCAGAATTCATTATTTCAATTTCTTTGTTACAATTATTTTGCAAATGCATTAGACAGTATACAAATATAAGGAATGAGTCCAAATTTAAAGTTATTGTTTTATGGATTGATGAAATGTACCATAAATCAGTACAAAAACATTTTAGAAATGTTTGGATTAAGACTTAAATTCCTGTTAAATCTAGCAAATCTGCTGTGAAAAGATGTTGCTTAAACAAATAGTAGATTCATGAGAAGCAGCCAGTGTAATTTGCTATGACTGTTTCTCACGTATGGTTAAAAATACAATTATTACACAGTTGTAATGTGATGACTGGGTGCTTTATGTTTGCTCCTGTTCTGTTTGATGGATGAAACAATGAATGATAGAGCAGAGCGTCTTGATCTTGCAAGTCTAAATTACTTTCTTCTACTCACTCAAGTTTATAAGCAGTTTGAAATAAGATTTCATGCTCTACTATATCTGCATTATCCCATTTAGAAAAATATCGTTCACAAGATTAGAGTCCTGATTCTGCTTAAAGTTTCTAAATCTAAGCAACAATACCATGGTTGGGAATATCATATCAATTTGCAAAAAGACAAAAAAAACGAGAAGTAAGAAATGTAAATTAGAAAATAAATCTATTTTACTAAATAAACCAGTATTGTGTGATAACTTTTCCTCTTTTTCTACATACTGTAGTTTAAAAAAATGTATGACCAATACTAGGTAGAAGGGAAAGCAGAAGCTTGATAAAAGCCTAAAAATGTCCCCAAAAGCCAAAAAGTCTGGACCAATGTGTTTAGAATTGCATTTTTTCCTATAAAACCCTTACAGTTTAATTAATTAGTGAACAATGATACATTTAACTTTGAGGTTTTTTTAAAAATATTAAGTTGAATTTCAAAATGAAAAGATAAATAATTTATTCTGATCTTTTCTACAACAACAACCAGAATAACTTTGGAATGGGTGAGTTCTAAAGTTCACTTAAACTGGTGTCCTGCTTCTGATGGCACCCAAGAATGGAAACAGACCAGAGTATATCTCAAAACACTTTTGTGGCTAAGATTTTTCTAATATAATCTACAGTTTTCTAAATGATTCTGGCTCAGGGACTTATTAAGATAGAGTTATTTTCTTGAATTTTATAGCTCTCAATGGATTTTGAATTTTATTGAATTTTCCAGTCTCTTTCTGAGCCCAAGTAAACCATGACATCAAGGAACTGCATAGCCTAACTAAGGATTTTAAGAGGGAAATAATACCTCCTTTCATATGTTTTGATTTTTACCTAGTAAAGTTTAGCTTGGTACTTTTTTATTCTCTAATACAGTAGTTATGATTTGCATACCATGGAGAAGTCAGGCTCAAATTTCCTAAAGAAGTTGTTAGCAAATTCTCTTCTCCCCTTTTATAGAGTTCAACATGGTCTGTGTTTACTAAGCCTTTTCCTTCTTGATTTTGCAGTTCTAGTGGACCCTGAAAACTGATGACTCTATACTAAGTAACTCTTAAGAGGCATCCTCAGAAGAAAAAACCCAGGCATTTCAGAATATCTAAATGCACCATATGACTTGATACAGCCTAATTTTTTTTATACATTCTTTTAATATGTAGATGTGATACAAGGAAATAATCAATAGTAGTAGCTTCTTTATTGGGAAGTCCTTGACTTCTGCTCTTATGCTTTTCACAACTTCTTTCCTTAGAAAATTAATTAATAGTACTATTGATTTATCTTCTCTTTCTAAGCTCAGCTTTGGAGGGACCCCAGTGCCTGGAAAACCAGGAACATGGTCATACAAGAACTTTCATGGGTGTTTTGAAAATATTTATTATAATGGAGTGAATATTATTGACCTGGCCAGAAGGCATCAATCTCAGATCTACTTTGTGGTAAGAGATTCATAATTAAGATACAATGAATATGTAAAATAGAGAAAATAATAAGACTACAGCCACTTTCATATGCAACTTGTTAGTGCACAGTTCTAGTAAAATCCATGTTGCATAATTAATTAAAGGTCAAGGAATCACCTAATTGAACTATTTTATATTTAGTACTGTACAGGCTTATTCAGTAGACAACATAGGATGCATTTTGTTTTTCAGCTCTTTATCTGGTGTTCTAATGTGTACAATATCTCACTGCTATTTATTATCTTACTGTTGTGCATATACATAAACCAGTGGGCAAAATACAAGTCTGAAGTCACCGAAGCTTATGCTTTGACTTCTGTAATTGACTAGTAAGAAAAGCAGCAGTGCATTTTAAAAGCTTTCTATTGCTGAGGATAGTGATCCACTCTGTTTTCTCCAGAGCATTATAATTTCAATAGACAAGTTCTGTTTGTCAATTTTTACTACCCTTCCTCTGAAGAGCTGTAATTTAAGTTGGTGGATTTAATGCAATTATTGTGACACAGCCAAAAGCTATACTAGACAAACCTCTACCACTTAGAAAAATGGTTCCAATAACAAACCAATATTCTTCTGTGTTACAGAGGGTTTTCTATAAGTTTTAATTAGTCCTTTGTGGTTTGGTGTTTGTTTTTTGTTGGTTTGTTTTGGGGGTTTTGGGGGTTTGGTTTTTTTTTTCCTCCAGTAGTTCAAGAGACATTTCTGTTTGTGGCCTTTGATTATTTAACAGCAGGAAAAAGAGAAGTATGATGGAAAAAATCAGTTCAAAATAATTAACAAATTGTTAAATGCTTTCAAGCTCCAAATCTTTGGATGTAGATTTCAATTCAGAATATGAACAACCAAATTTGGTTGCATATCCCAGAAAAAATGGGTGATGGACATCTATTCTCATGAGAAGATCATCTGAAATATTCCAGAATTAACTGAACTGATACCTGCATGTAATATCCTGTCCACAATGCTGATGGATGTTAGGGAGAGGAGAGTTACAAGAAGCTCAGTGTGGACTGATTAGAAGGGTAGTTTGGAATTTCATCAACTTCAACTCAAATGATTTAAACTGCTACTTTTGAAAATATTTTGGTAATGTTTTATAGCATAAATGCTCCAGAAAGTGTCTATGTTACCACAGAAATCTTGTTAAATTGCCACTTTACTGCTCCGATACCGTATCAGGCAGTTGTCCAAATAAGATGAAGGGGAATCTGCATATGGTGAGCTTTTATCATTTAACAAGGTTTGTTAATCTGACAGTTGCATTTTCACTATAGGTCAGTTTAGTTGACTATTTATTTCTTTACAGCTGAGCTCATAAGGCAGAGCTTTTATTTATTTATATAGATTTTCATTGAAGAAAATGAAAACACATGAACTTCAATGTCTTATCTTACATGGGGCTATTAACTAGTTTTCTGAGATTGATTTTTTTAGATTTTTACTATAAGGTAAAAATTTTATTTAAGCTCAAAAGTTTAAAAACTCTTCATATTGAACAGAAGTTTAATGCACTTTAAATTTTGAAGACATTAATTTTTTAGTAATTATCTGTACAAAAGAAATTATTTGTAGTTCACATGGTGCCAAGAAATCATCAGATCAAAGCACATGTTGCATCACTCTCACAGGGCATAAAGTATTAACTAACTTTCATGCCAGACCCCAAAAAATATTCTGTTCCTATTCCAGTCTTCTTATTTATGTCATTCAGTACTAATATGTTCAAGTTCTCTGCAAGACCTTTGGAAACTGTGTAGTTTCAATACAAAAATTCTCATGACTGTTTTCTCTTAAATGTTCCTAATGCTATATTTGTTCAATTTCTTTCTAGGGCAACGTGTCCTTCTCGTGCTTAGAGCCACAAGTAGTTCCTGTTACATTTGTAAGCTCCAGTAGTTACCTGGCACTGCCAGGCACATCAGAGCAAGAGGAAGTATTCATCAGGTTCCAATTTCGCACCTGGAACAATGAGGGACTTCTGTTGTCTAGTAAACTACACCAGGGTTCAGGTGGCTTCCTCTTATATCTGAGTAATGGGAAAGTTAAAATCAGTCTTCATAAACCAGGAAAATCACTGAGTGACATTACTGCAGGTAACAGAAAGATTCCTACATATAAGAATATATAGGTTAAAGTCAAGTCATTTAAATAAATACCTATATTCTTGACTTAGTTATATGATTACTGTGTGTGCGATTGTGCTTTGTTTGTGTGGATTTTAATCCCAACTGTTTTTAAATACTTCTCACAAGCATGTATATATGCTTTTTTCCCCCACAACCAAGTACAAATTACTTGCAACAATATAGGCTGAAAATCTGAGTCCTTGGCTTTTCATACACACTGTGTATAAATCTCATGTCTATTATCCAGAAAAACTGAGATATCTCAACAACTCTTTGTGTTATGGAGTGCAAACAGGTGAATATCTTACTCTGCCAAGTTAAGTCATTAAGAGGCTTTTTGCCATCTGTCAGATCCTTCTCAAGGCATCAAGTAACTAATTTTAAGTAACTTTAAGAACTATAAAGTTCTACATTATTATAAATATTATGTTTGTTATTTCCTATAGCTTTCCATAAAATATGAACAGAGGATGACTAATACCAGGATGTAGACCCAAAAGCTGGGACAAGTTTGAGTCTGCTTCTTTGTTTTTTTTTGGCCTTTAGTTAGTTTGTTTGTTTGAATAATTTTTGGAGGACTATAGTAAATTAAAGGACTAAGTAACTGAGAGCTAAAGGGTCACTTTTGTAGTTAATCACTGAATTGAGACTAGATCACCTACTTTTGCTAATGTGCATTGCTAGTCAGTCTTCAAGCATACCCTCTAGTCTTCTTCTGAACCATTGTCTTGTTGGTAAACAAATATATAAGGACAGAAGGACAAGGCAAATATAGTAAGATACAGTCGTACAGCAGATATTCAACTGGAATTCTGAGAAGCATCTCCCAGTTTTCATTTTCACTCACTTTAAAAGCAAAGGGATTCCTTGTTTCAAAAAAAAAACAACAAAAAAACATTCCTCGGTTTTTCTGAGTGCTGTTAGAACACTTGATGTGAGGACATCAAAACATCTGCCCCATCCAGGACTCTCCTTCATGAATGAAATACGAATGCAGGACTGAGACTATAACATTTCCATCTTCCATGGGCTTCTTAAAAAATGATGAGAAGCAGTAACATCATCATGTGATAGTATCAATACCTCCACCTAGCAGTGCTTTGTCAGTAGTATACTATGTTCTGACACTCTGTACATCACAGCTGCCTCAGAATTCCTCATCCTATATGTGAGCAAAATGAATTTTACACCTTCCTTGTAGAAGGATAAAAAGGTCCTTACAGTATGTGTTCTCAGACAGGAAAAATAGAACTAGAGAGATAAGGTGGACAAATGGGATTTTGAAGAATTTATGAAGATGAGAAAATAAGGCTGGGATAAGGATAGTTTCTGTATGGACAAAAAAGAGACCATTAGCTGGGAGAATATATTATAGACACGATGTGTAATTTGATTGCATTAAACACAATGTTGATATCCAAATCATCAGTTGAGCCTAGATTTATTTTTAAGCATATACAACCATAAATCTCATGTTTCATGTTTCAAATTCATGAAGCAGGAACATTATTAATGAAAAAGAAGGCAAGTAATGTCTTGTGCAAACTGAGGATGAGGATGATGGCTCCCACAGCCTAGAATCTTTCCCTAGGCTGTGCCATCCTCAGAAAAACATGAGAACATCTTCCATTAAGAAGAAGAGGAGAGTGATTATCCTAGGGAATTCACTTTTAAAAGGAACAGAGGGACCCATCTGCAGACCAGACCCACTCCACAGAGAGGTCTGCTGCATACCAGGGGCATCAGTGAATAAGGTAACTAGAAAACTTCCTTCCCTGGTCCAAGAGATGGACTATTATTCTCTGGTAGTATTCCAAATTGGTAGTGATGATACAGAGAACAGAGGCATAAAAAGAGACTTCAGGGCTCTAGGGAAAATGATGGAGGTCTCTGGGGCTCAGATACTATTTAGTTCCATTCCAATGCTAAATACAGAGGAGCAAGAAGTCAAAAAGAAGAAATTGATTAATGCCTGGCTCCAAGCCAGATGTGAGGAGAGGGAATTTGGTTTCTTTGATCATGGAATGGCCCACACACCCCCAGGCTTTCTTACATGGGATGGCACATGCATATCTCCTAAAGGAGCTAAAGCCCTTGCTAAAAATCTAGCTATGCTCATTAGCCANCTGGTCCAAGAGATGGACTATTATTCTCTGGTAGTATTCCAAATTGGTAGTGATGATACAGAGAACAGAGGCATAAAAAGAGACTTCAGGGCTCTAGGGAAAATGATGGAGGTCTCTGGGGCTCAGATACTATTTAGTTCCATTCCAATGCTAAATACAGAGGAGCAAGAAGTCAAAAAGAAGAAATTGATTAATGCCTGGCTCCAAGCCAGATGTGAGGAGAGGGAATTTGGTTTCTTTGATCATGGAATGGCCCACACACCCCCAGGCTTTCTTACATGGGATGGCACATGCATATCTCCTAAAGGAGCTAAAGCCCTTGCTAAAAATCTAGCTATGCTCATTAGCCAACCTTTAAACTAGATGTGAAGGGGGAGAGGAATGAGACCAGGCTAGTTGGGAGTGAGCCTGGAAGTTGGGTACCCGTGACTCAACATGGTGTGCTGGTGAGGACGACCAGTACATCAACACAGAGCAAGTGGGGCAATTACACCTGATAATGGTAAGGAAGATACTGGCACTCTGGCGTTAGCTACTCCTATGACCAGTCAATTGGGAATAACCTGTATTCACTCTATGAGGGCTGAAGGTTCAGCAGTCCATCTGAAGTACAACAATGCATGCAGCATGGGCAATAAGAAGGAGGAGATGGAAGCTGTCATAGGGCAAGGAGGCTATGATGTCGTTGCCATCATGGAAATGTGGAGGGATGACTCATATAACTGGAGAACAGATATGATGGGGTACAAGCTCTTCAGGCAGGACAGGAAGGGTAGGAGAGGAGGTGGGGTAGCCCTCTATGTAAGAGAGTACTTGGGTACTGTTGAGCTGGATTGTGGTGATGAGGAAATTGAGTGCCTGTGGGTTAAAATCAAAGGAACCCAAAAGAAGGTAGATTTTGTGATGGGAGTCTGTTACAGACCACCCAGTCAAGAAGCAGCTGATGAGCTCTCCTATAAACAGCTGGAGACAGTCTCTAGATCATTGCTCCTCATTCTTGTGGGAGACTTCAATCTTCCAGATATCTGCTGAAAGTACAATAGAGCAGAAAGGAAGAAGTCCAGGAGGTTCCTGGAGTGCGTGGAAGACAACTTCCTAGCACAACTGGTGAGCAAACCAACAAGGGAAGGTGTCCTCCTGGATCTACTGTTTGTGGACAGAGAAGGCCTTGTGGGGGATATAGTGGTAGGAGGACACCTGGGACAAAGCAATCACAAGATGATAGGGTTTTCAGTTCTAGGTGAGGTGAAGAGGGTGGTTAGCAGGACAGTAGCATTAAAAATCCAGAGGGCAGACTTGGGACTGTTCAGAAGGCTGGTTGGCAAAGTGTCATGGGAGAGAGTACTTAAGGGCAAGGGAGCCCACGAGGGTTGGAAGCTCTTCAAAAAAGAAATCCTAGCAGCTCAGGAGAAAGCCAAACCCATGTTCCAGAAAAAGCAGCGACAGGGGAAAAAGCAGCTTGGTTGAGAAGGGAGAACTTAAGTGATATCAAGAAGAAGAGAAATGTCTATGAGCTTTGGAAGAAGGGACAGATGTCTTGTCTGGACTATAGGAGGGAAGTAAGATCATGCAGGTTAAAAATCAGGAGGGCTAAGGCCCACCTAGAAATCAGGTTGACGATGTCTGTGAAAGATAAAAACTCTTTGTATAAATATACTAACAGTAAAAGGAGGACTAG
>WAAB01014799.1:0-42912 GCA_013389865.1 Piaya cayana | reverse complement strand
CTTCCAACCCGGTAATTCTGTGAATCTGTGAAATGATGCCTTTTGTAATATTTTACCTTCTTTTAGTCTCCATAGACAAAATAGTCCTGTTGAGACCTACTTCAGTGATATGAACATCAAGTTTTGAGTGTCTCTTCTCCTTTTTTGTACTTAGTTATGTAGCTTTAAACAGGAAAAAGATGGCAATATTTTAAAGAAGCATGACAAATAATAGAATCTTCCCTGTTTTGATAGAGGATCTGATTTTTGTAGCAGTTGTTACTGATATTTACTTGTTTATTTGGGATAAGGAAAAGTTTCAGAAAAGGAAGAGTGGGGAAAACAATTTTGCAGTTTGGTTGCTTATTTTATTTCAGTCCTTTATTGAAAAATAACGATAAAAAGAATATATTTCTTCCAAGAACTGCATGATAATATGCATCCTGAATAATTTTAGATACAAGTGAACCATCACCTGAAGGCTGAGCATGGAATAAATTGGCATATCTTCATCAAGGAGGATTTAAGGAGATTTCCTGGAATTTAAACTGTAACATGTAAAAGCATCTTTATAATAGTGCCATTTGTATATTTGTGTTTGTGCATAAAATAATATCTTTAAGGTAGGTATTTTTCAATAATTGGATGTTTATAATAAGTAGAGCCAATCTGATTGAATACCAAACTTGGAGAAGTCATGCTTTCTACAAATATTAAAAATAATTTGCACATCTAGTTCCCTCCCTGCCATGGGCCAGGACACCTCCCACTGGATCAGGAGCTCCAAGCTCCATCCAACCTGGCCTTGAACCCCTCCAGGGATGGGGCAGCCACTACTGCTCTGGGCAACCTGGGCCAGCGCCTCACTGCCCGCACAGGAAAACGTTTTATTTCTAAGATCTCATCTATTTTTCCTTTCTTTCACCTTAAAACTGCTCCCCCTTGTGCTATCCCTGCACTCCTTGATCAAGAGCCCCTCCCAAGCTTTCCTGGAGACCTTTTCAGTACTGGAGCTGCTTTAAGGTCTCCTTGGAGGTGAGGCTTCTCTTCTCTTTGCTTCGCCTTGCCTCTCCTCTTTTGGCCTCGCCTCGCCTCTCCTCTTTTGGCCACTCCTCATATAGGAGGTGTTCCAGCCTTCAGATTATCTTTGTGCCGCAAAGTTTGTTAGTCAATTAATCCACAAATACTTTCCTCTTAAGACTGAGTGGAATCTAGGAACACACTATGAGGACTGAATGCTCGTAAACTAAGTATTTACTGCATTTATGTTTCTAATTAAGTTCATCGAATTTTTATTTTACAAGCATACATGAAGCTATAGCAGTGAGATGTGAAGCAATAGAAGATTTGTCATTTTGGGACGCTGGTAGAAACGTAATACGTTTTTCCCAGAGACTCTGTAATCCAGTCTCACTTGGGCAACCAGATTGCTGTGAGAACTGAGGAGTCTTCGTGTGCAATGGAAGTTGTTGCAGGAGGCAGGTACTTAAGATTATTGTTTGTGTTAATAGATATTAGGAGCTGGAGAACAGGCCTTATGAGGAATGGCTNTTTGATAGGAAGGTTGGACTCGATCTAGTGTGTCTCTTCCAATGTGGTTGTTCTATGATTCCATGATATGAGAAATTAAGATAATTAGCTTGCATTTGTGTTTAAAGTGGATATTCTGCTGTCATAGGACACCTTTCTAGTGAGGACAAAAAAAACACCTTTGCTTGTGGCAAGAAGAATGCATTATTGACTTTCAGATGCCCCTAAAGATTAGATCACCACAGAGTATTCTGTACTGTTAACATTTTCATAACACATTTAAGACTTGTTGTAAGGAAAATTAAATCCCAGGCATGTGGAAAAAACAAATGCAACATAAATCTGGAGTCAAAATGAAAATTATATCAGAGATCTAAGTCTGTTACACACTGTGGCATGGTGAATGCCAACCACATCAGGAACACTTTTGAATCTTCACTTTGATATTGAGGTTGTAGCGTGTAGGAATGTTCCTAGGGAATTACAGTTTTGTTTTCATTTTTCTCTCATGAAGTGCTGGAACACCGCAGAGTAAGCCATAGCATTACTGTACAATATTGGTTTTGTGAAAAGATTTAATAAGACTGTAGAAACAAGTCAGAGCTGCATTTGGACAACAGTATTATGAGCTAATTAAATTGGGTGATTAGAAAGTTAGAAGAACTTGTTCTGTGAATGTATATTTGCTGAGAGAATACGTCGAGCATCACATTGTAGTGTATGTCCAAAATAATTACTCAAAGCCCACAAATTTTAGTGTATAACAGGTCTCCAAACTACTTGCTTAGTGCTAGATCAAGGCTGTAGTTTTAATGATGTCTCATGCTGCTACTAAGCAGTGGTTAAAACCAGTATTTAAATGAACGTATTAAGCACTATTGAAAATCAGCATCACGTGGCAACCAATTCTAAAAGCTGTCAGTTCACTAAAGCTTTCAGCAGTGTAACCCTCTGCAGGACCAGCTTTTACCTCCTGTTCAGAATGGTAAATTAGAATGATTATAAACCTTTAATCTTCTGTCATTACCAAGAAATAAAAATATAAAGCCTGAACAATTAAAGTAAAATTGGCTGAAAGCCATGATTATGCAAATCTCATTATACATAATGTTAAAATGTACCCAAATACTATTAGAAACAGGGAGGGAAAGGATTCTAGGAAGAACCGAGAAAGTTTGGGGTTTTTTTTTAGGAGATAGTGACGTTACTGGGTTGAGATAGGATCCTCAGGTGGGAGTAGTTGTGCAGGGCTGCAACTGGAACGTGAAGGAGTGCAAAAGGCCATGGAAGTTGGAGCAAGTCTCATGGGAAGGTGTTGACCACAGTTCTATAACAGAAAGAACTCAGCACTGTAAAGAGGGAAGCAAAGCTGTATGCGTATCGAAGCATACAAAAGGTCATAGAATGACAGAAGTACCAGGAAAACAAAAGGAGGTAAAAGAGAGAAAAAGAAATCGAATGATAAAAATTTGTTTTAAAAAAAGCAAAGAGAGGGCATAACTACCTACCACAAATTCAAATATACCTGAATGTAAAGAGGAACTATCAAGATAATAAATATCTAATTGGAATTAGTAGTCAATTGGGTGTAAGGTGATTAAAATTAGGGCTGTAAATGACACTGATGAAGTTTTTTCATATACTAAGATGTTCCAAAGCTCCATTCTTGTTCAATGAAGTACTGTGTATTAAGATTCTAATTGAATAAGTACAGTATCTATATAATTACATAAAATTCTTTGGTCTCTCCGTTGTCTGAATGATCTTCATCACTGAACTCTTTTCAGGAAGAGAGGTGTGGAACTATGTAAGACATTAAAAATATAGTTTTCTTGCTCACAGTTTATGCTTTTTAACAATCAAATCGGTGCATATGAAGAATAGGAGCAATTATAACATGGAAATCTGCATCTTGTACTCTAGCATAATGTAGAACCTGAATTCTGAAAGGTATGTTTTACAGAAGTCTCTTGGACTGAACCATAGTCCAATTATTGGAAGTAAAAGTTTTCCTGTGAAAGAATGATGAGGAGCTAGGAAGAAGCAATTGAGAAAACAGTAAAGATTTGAGAAATATTCTCTATTCATGCTGTGAGACATGGCAGCGTTTCTAAAAGCTAATGTGTGGATGTATTTTCTTTCTGTACTGTGACTCCTTGATGAGAAGAAATAGACTCAGGTTCCACCAGGGAGATTTAGACTGGGTATTAATAAAAATTTCTTTACTAAAAGAGTAGTGAATCTCTGGAAGTGGCCCAGGAAAGTAGTGGAGTCATCATCTCTGGAGGGGTTCAAAAAGCATATAGATGTGGGACTATGGGACATGATTCAGTAGGCACAGTGGGGTTGGGATAATGGTTGGACTGGAAAAACTTAGAGGTCTTTTCCAACCTTAATGATTCTATGATAACTTCAGAAGAAACTTTTGAGTGCACAAACCAGCTCAGTAAGATGGCGATTTAGACTGGCCCATTTTGACAGAGGAGAATTTATTGGACACCATGATCGTGCAGGACCAATTTGTTGATACGACACAACAGCACATGTGCTTGTCCTTTCATTTCTTATGGAACGCAAGCCTTTGTTCATTATTCTGTATCTACTTCACTTATAGGATNGAGCCCAGCTCCTTCCTCTCTACAACCTCCTTTCAGGTAGTTGTAGAGAGTAATGAGGTCTCCCCTCAGCCTCCTCTTCTCCAGGCTAAACAACCCCAGCTCTCTCAAATGATTCAAAGTTTCAAATGATACTTTGTGTGAATCTGAACAGTGTATCCAGCATGCTGCAGAAATTTGTGTTAGTCTATTCCTCCCTCAGGAATAGGTAGAGTTTTGGACTGTTTTTAGATACTGTGTAAGATTGGCTTTCACAACTGTTCTCTAAATCTTCTGATGTTGGTGGGACGGGACTTCTGTGCCACTACAACAAACATTTGTATCTGAGTTACCAGTTAGGTGTTCTTGCATAAGTCTCTCTTCTGTGGAGCTAAAATTAAAGTATTTTGAAGTACATTAAATCTGCAGATTTGAGTACTTTGATGCCGGTGTTCCTTTTCTTGCAAAGTATCCCATTCTTATCTTCATAAAATTAAGTACTTACGTGTAGCATATAATTAAATTTTGGGACAGCAAAGAATTTGATCAGTGCATTTAACTTTTGGTTGAATTTCTCTAACTGCTTCAGAGGTTTTATCAGACTAAAATATATCCAGGAGACGTTTAACAAGGAAAGAAATGTGAAATTGTTGACACATAGAGAATTTTAAAATTTGAAATCTGGATAGTAAAAACCATTAGGGTTCTTCCTTATTTTATAGTAGTAGTAAACCAGTAAACACACAAATTTATTTCTGTATTTTCTAGGTTCCAGATAAGCAGTGGGTTGGTTTTTTTAGTTTCTGAAGTATGTGCAAATGTACCCACTGTGTTTGGTTTTCTTTTTTTCTTTTTTATTTACCAACTGCTGATTATTGATTTAGGACGTGTTTGGAAAAATTACAGTTCTAGCTCATAAAGGGTCCCTCTTTTGATCTTCCCTGGAACATCACTGTCGTTATTTGGAGAAGGAAGCTTTCTTTTTATTAGAGCTTTTATTTTAGCTGTTTGTATTGCTACGCATTTCCTTTTATCTTTTGTTTAATGTTGGAGGTGGTTTCCTGTACACTGTTCAGTTGCATCTGTGACAGAGCTGCCATGAAATCTTAGTCAATATTTTGTGGAATTAGGGAATGGTGTGGGTTGGAAGGGGCCTTAAAGTCAGTTCCAACCTCCCTGCCAGGGGTAGGGACACCTCCCACTGGATCAGGCTGCACAAAGCCTCTCCCAGCCTGGCAATGAACACCAAATTTTCACAGGTAAATAAATAAATACATATCTCTCAATGCTCAGGCACATTTCAGACAGCTAGTGGACATGCTCAGTAGCCTTCTCAAGTGATTTTGATGGCTGTCCCCCTACATCTGTAGGCGTGAGTCAGCTGAGGCTTAGTACAAAAGGGATGCATAGGCAAAAAATTACAAGGTTGTTCCCGAGTTAATGGCTGTTCTACCCTTCTTCCAGCATAACAAACAATCAGGCATTCTCATTCTGGCAATGTTACCTTCACAGTGAACATCCTGTCTTATGCTTTTACCATGCTGTTCCCTCAGTGTTATAAGCCCACGTGTATCCACACACATAGGTGCAAGAGTACACATGGCTACTAGAAACTTTTTGTTGAGGCTGGCATCCCTAAAATAGGATTGAAGCCCCACTACGTATGAAGAAGAAAAACATAATGCTTTGCACATTGAAATATTTTGTTCTCTCAAGGCAATGGCATTGACTTTTTAATATGTTTATTTTTTCCTTTCTTGTTGTTCTTTTCATACTATTCTATTTTTGCAGTCCTTCTAATGTTGTAAACCTTTTAGCTCTTTTTGATCCTGAGTGGTACTAGCTAAGTGCCTTAATAGATGCTAAGTCTTTAGAAGAATTGAAAGTTGTTATTATTTTTGTCATGTTACTGATGTACTGCTTATTTACCCCAATTACAATGCCACAAGCGCAACTCTACTGTGAAGACTACCAAACTTCTTATTATAAAATCCTATTTTTAGATGTATAGGTGCCTACGAATGCATCTTTGAGTGCTACAATACATCTATCTCACCTTGAGAACAAACTAGAGAACTGAAGGAATTAAAAACCAGCTGTTGAGAGACAAAGGTAATTGGTGAAAAGCACATCCGTAATTGTAACAACTGCCCATTGTATAACATAAGCAGTACAAAATAATGAGTATTAATACATGCCAATAAAACCTTTCTTTCATTCACTCATATTCTGCACATACAGTACAAGATAGCATTATTTGCTTTCAAAGTGTCTGGGGGTTTGTCCTACAGAAAGGCATTATTTAGAGTATTTTAGAATTCAATGTGTTTTCCTCATATTTTGAATTTGCAAATGCTTTCACTTATGTTCTGTGATTGTTTGGGGAAAAGGAGGTGGTGCATTTTCCAAAAAAACCCCAGTTTTAGATTAAAAGCTGAGAGATTCTAACAGTTCAGGTGAATGGTTTGAGGGAAAAAAGCCCTCTCCAGTCAGCTAATTAATTACTGATTTTCTTTATGGACAAACTAGGCTTTTCTTTAGGAGGTAAAAGTTATACGCAAGAAATCCTGACCACCTTGCCAGTACTGATTTTAATTAATCTGGAATTTCTGATCTAGTGGGAGGTGTCCTTGGCCATGACATGGGGATAAGAACTAGATAATCTTTAAGGTCCCATCGAACCCAAATTATTCTATGATTCTATGATCTAAAATATTTCAAGTGATGAAGTTACAATACCCATTGATTTGAGATGCACGATATTTAAAATATGCTAGCACATCTTGCTATTAAATCATTAGATACATAAAAAGTTGAATACCATTGCCACCTCAAAATGAGCAGCGTCCCAAACTGTAGATCAGAGACCAGTGCACAATCCTTTGTATGGTCAAGTCAGTGAAACAGACTCTTCAGTTTTGCTAGTAAGTCTTCATTTTGAATTTCACTGAGTGATGACAGTTCAATCCATTGATGTGCTGACATTGTAGCATTGGTTTCTAGAGACAGTAGCATAGGGTACTCAATGATTTTAGCAAATTAAAGCAATTAATTTTTAAAGAAAGTGATAAACCTACTTAGAGAAAAGGGAACATGGTGGTTCTTTGAGAAGTGCAGAATCCTCACCTTCTAAAGAGTAAGTGGAAAAGGTGAGGTCAAAGAAAAGCAGAACCTGCTAATGGTGGAGACTTGCTCTCTACAAAGGGAATTATGTAGGATAAGCTGTGTTGCATCTTTTTTAAGCCATAAGTTGTATTGGTTAAATCCTCATCACTACTTACTCCTGGATTTATGAGAAAATTTTCAGGCAGAGCTTCAAAAAGGATGTATGAAAGTTTGGCACTACCAAATTGGCATATGTGCCTTAAAGACCAAGAATAAGGTCTATATTCCTTACTGCCACTAAACGTACAGTGGCCACCATTAGTAATTACTGTAGTTAAGATCATGGACAGGGGTGTGTGCAGAGGGGAGAAGTCCTTGTTGTTCATGGCTTTCACTGTCTGGAGCAAAAAACAGATGTAAGCTCACTTCATGTGATGCTTAGGTGTAGATGCCTAGAATAACTCCAGATTTCCAGTCAACAGACAAGTTAAAGTTTTAAACAGGAAAGGAATGAGGTCCTCTGTTTGAATTTGCTCTTGAAAGGCAATACTATTCATGAAACTTCTTTAGTGA
Source organism: Piaya cayana (assembly GCA_013389865.1). Classification (NCBI taxonomy): domain Eukaryota; kingdom Metazoa; phylum Chordata; class Aves; order Cuculiformes; family Coccyzidae; genus Piaya; species Piaya cayana. Next base: position 35,131 of record WAAB01014799.1, on the reverse strand, counting down.
ATTGTGATTTATTTTTAAATGTCTTAAAAATAATTATTTTGTGTTAGCTTCAAGAAGTAGGTGATTTTTAGATGTCCAGAGTTGAACATCACTTTTGCTATGGAAGCTATTTGTAGTCCAAAAGACGCTTCAATAAACATGTTCAGTCTTAGCTGTGTGATATCTAGGTTAGAATTATTTGTTTTAGTACCATTTAGGTCTTCACATTTTCAAGGCGGGTTTTACAGCAGTAGTGTATTAGCCATGTAATTTATCAATATTTATTCATTACCCAAATGGCAGATTACTTGTCATAACTAATTATCAAAGTAATAAATAGTCTTATTAATAAAAACTGATGACAAGACCAGAATGATTTCCTTGATAAAGAATGATGACGGGTTTCAGTATCCGAAACGACACACAGAACAGTGTGCAGATTGAATCTAAGGCCTCCTGCATGGGTAATAAATTGTTGTTTCAGAGAATAAAATGATTGATACATTTGCTTTGTGTGGAAAAAGCACCTGGGAAAAGATCCTACTCCCTAAGTTATTTAAACAGACTACGGTGAAATTCTCTTTCCTTGTGACAAATTTAACTTTCCAAGGAAGTGACAGGTCTTTGGCAGAGAGAGAGGAATTGATGCCTGCTTGGGGTTCCTAACTTACAGATTCTCCCCAAAGTCATAGTCTTTTGAATATATCTTAGCATTCCCACTCACTTTGCATACATCTCTGGCAGCGCACACAGGAGTGGCTGCAACACAGCAGGAGGATGATGGGAAAAACCAATCATGTGACATGGCAGTGTCTCTTCTGAGACAAATGAACTTGTCAGATCCTTTGGAAAGAACACTGCTGGTTTTATTGCTGCATGGCTGAATTGACCTCTGGTTCAAAGTCATTGTATTTTTTTTTCAATGGTTTGAAACTTACCTTCCATGACAAAGCAACTCTGGAGACTGAGCATCTTTTGATGGCTTGGAAATGGCTGGTTGGTGTGGGGGAAAAGGTATTCATACAAAATGATGATGAAAGAACCCAAATTCCAAACTATAGTGCATTTCATGAAATGAAACAAGTCCTATTGAGAAAATAAATTCTAAATATTTTACTTGAAAAGTCCTCTGAAGGATGTTGGGTCCACAAGATGTTTGACAGGTGGTTAAGGTGCTAAGGGGGATGGTCTAGTGACTGATGGGAATGGTTGGACTCAATGATCCAGTGGGTCCCTTCCAGCCTAGTGATTCTGTGATTCTATGACATTCAGCTTCCTTAGCATAGTTAAAAAAGGATTTGTTTCCTTTGGTGACTCTTTTCCCCATTTGCCATAATTTACTTGAACTTTAAGGAGTTTCATATATTTAAAATAGTACTGACATTTGCAACAAACTTAAAATGGAAGCCTTATATAATATTCTGTGAATTACTTATTAAATAACTTATTTAAAGTTGTCTGTAAAATCAGCCTTAGCAACAACAAAATCATAATATAGTTTTACAATAGTTCTTACAAACTTTGGTCTCTCAGTTGCTGAGCTCTGTAGCAACAATATTACATATTAAGGATGGTAATAAGGTATGATAGTATACTAAATGTCTAAATTAGGGGGTTTTATGCTATACACGGTACATTGAACTATTTCTGGATCACACTCCTATAATCATACATAAAATGTAGTTGAACTTTTATTGGAATTCTGGGTTTAGGCCAAACAGGTAAGTAAAAGTCCAAGAAAAGACCCCACAAAATAAGATGTGAAGGAGATATGATTATTATTACCTTTGACAGACTCTTTTTGGGAACAAACTTTGCATCTGACCCACTGATTTGTTGGAATCTTGAAAATATTTATTCTAAGAATGTTATTTATTATTCTGAGAATGTGAATGATGCATACCTTGAGCCAAATCCTATCATAATAAACTGCACCCAGTCTTAAGTAATCTTTCTGAAAGAAGTTAGATGATGCTGGGATATGATACAAGAATAAACACAGCAAAACTTTGCTTCTTTTTCATATTTTTCTGCTTTGTTGCAACAAGCATAAAGGTATTGTGGATGGCCAACTACCTTGAAAACTGCTTGCTAATTCAGATGTTCAAAGAAGTAATTCTAGCAAATTCTAGAATTTGCTATTGCATGGTACATGCATCATGATAACAGTTTTATAGGTACCTGCTCACCTTGGAGTGATCAAAGATGAAATCCAAAGGAAATGTGTCAAAATTGTCTATTTTTGCCGATCAATAGATGTAAGATATCTTGAGTAAAAGAATGATTTGTTATTTGTAACATAATTGAGAGTGCAAAATGTAGAAATGTTTAATTTTGAACTACTTGCCTGTAAACACAGAGTTCGGAGTTGTGCACTGCTTTGTTTAGTTGGTATTAGAGTGGAAGATCGTCAGGGAGCTGATATAGAATCATAGAATCACCAGGTTGGAAGAGACCCACTGGATCATCAAGTCCAACCGTTCCTATCAAACACTAAACCATGTCCTTCAGCGCCTCATCCACCCGTCCCTTAAACCCCTCCAGGGAAGGTGACTCAAACCCCTCCCTGGGCAGCCTGTTCCACTGCCCAATGACCCTTTATGTGAAAAAATATTTCCCTAATGTCCAGCCTGAACCTCCCTGNTTCAAGGAGCGGTCTCACCAGTGCCGAGTACAGAGGGAGAATAACCTCCCTGGACCTGCTGGTCACACCGTTTCTGATACAAGCCAGGATGCCATTGGCCTTCTTGGCCACCTTGGCCACTGCTGGCTCATGTTCAGTCGCTGTCAACCAACACTCCCAGGTCCCTCTCCTCCTGGCAGCTCTCCAGCCAGACTTCTCCCAGTTTGTAGCTGCTCAGGGTTGTTGTGCCCCAAGTGCAGGACCTGGCATTTGGCCTTGTTAAACCTCATGCCATTGTACTCTGCCAAGCAGTCCAGCCTGGTGTTATCTCAACACTAGGCTCATCTTGCTTCTGTGCTCCCTGTTTTCTCCCTTGTCCTGCTTGAGGGTGTTTGAGAAGGAGATGGTAAGGGGAGTAAGGGAGTAAAGACCTGTGTGGGTACTTGCTTACTCTCCAGGATAAATTTGCCATATTTGTTTAACAAAGTAGTAATCTCCTGCCAAATGGTTTTCAGGGTTTGGATCTATCTGGGGTAATACTTGGAACTGCTGCCCACAGGGAAGAGAGGTGATTGAGTGTGTTTAAAAACCACATGGTGCCTTACAGGTAGAGAATCTGTATTACTGTTGCTTCTTCCTTGATCTTTGACAGCTGTGTCAGAAAGGAAAAATAGTCTTGCTCAATTCTTTAAATAAAAAACATGCACATGTACAGCTCAGGATTTTTACCTGTGCATTTGTAGTTGATTCCTTCTCTCGCCGTGCTTTAATTTAAAGCTTCAGAAGTTAAGTGGTTTAGACATATCATTTGCACCATTTTTACAAGTCTCTTTGCAATCAAATTTTTTCAGCCTCTTGGCAGATATGTCTCATTCTGGAACTTTTGTCCATGCTTGAAGACTGAATACAGATCTAAATATCAAACAGAAGATGTTGATGGTGCTTTTGGTGCCAGGTACTTGAAATGAATACTTAATATTAGTTCAGCATTATAATAGAAATCTTACAGAATAGATTCCAATGTTAAAGGAGGAATTCAGGTCTGACAGTATGGAGAAGAATGGTAAAAAATTATTTTCATGTTTCAATAGTGTAACTATCACGCTGCCTGTTCAAAGGCAATAATCTGATATAATATGAGAAAAGAATGAAAGCAACTACTACTTTGAGGAAGTAATAAACCTTAGAAGATCTTTATATGATTTAGCAGATTCAGTATCACATCCTTAAGTAAAATGACTGTGAATCGGTAACAGACTTTTCTTCATGAAAGGATTTTAGCTCTGCACTGATCCAGTCCTAGTTTCAGGTTTGACACCTGCCTGAACTAAGCCTTAAACTAGTTGCTTCTTTCTGACTGCCTCAGCTGACAGATGCGAACATTGGATTCCATTGGAATTCCAGCAGTTCTTGTGTTCTGAAAAGTAATAAAGGTCCAGTGTAAACCTGTACTATATTGGCGTGTCTGTAACTTGATGGACAAAAGTCATCTAAAACTTGAAGCTGTATAACCATAGTAAAAACAACACAGAGCACAAGCTAGTAACTGTTTTGATGGAGTGCTTCAAAGAACTCAGGACTTTCAGGCATTCTGATTTTATTTTTATCTGTTTATTTTCTGATGCAGTTATTTTTGTCTTTGTTCCCAAATACTTCCAACAGATGGGTCAGTGAGATATTTTCACTGTCAGAAAAACCAGCGAAAAAAAGTGTGCACAGTAGGGCTGGCTTGGGTTTTGTTGATTGGATTTTTTGACAATCCAAAGTGTAATCACAATGTTGAGGAATGATTTGGGTCAGAAAGGACCTTAAAGCCTGATACTGGATCCAAGCCCCATCCAACCTGGCCTTGAACACCTCCAGGGATGGGGCAGCCACCATTGCTCTGGGCAACCTGGGTCAGGGCCTCCCCATAATTACAGGGAAGTATGTCTTCCTAAGATATCATCTCAATTTCTCCTCTTTCAGTTTAAACCCATTCCTTACATCCTAACCAAGAGCCCCACTCCGCTTTCCTGGAGCCCTTTTCAGTACTGGAGGTTGCTGCAAGGTTTCCCTGGAGCCTTCTCTTCTCCAAGTAGAAGAAACCAAACAATCTCAGCCTGTCCTGATAGGGAAAGAGCTCCAGCCCTTGGATCATCTTCATGGGCTCCTCTGGACTTGCTCTAACAGATCCACTTCCTTCCTGTACTGAGGACTCTGATCTGAATGCAGGGCTCCAGGTGTAACTGTGTTTTTTATTTTGCTGTTTCTAAAACTTCTGTCAGTAAGATATCTCCTATATCTGATAATTAAGCCTTTGTGGAATTCCATTGGATTTAGTTCTGGATAATTCTATAGCTTTTTTTTTTCCAAATAGACAATAGAATACTTTTAAAATGTAAGATAAAGGAAGAAAGGAAAGAGAAGCACAATATGTAATATTGAAGTAGAATCTTGCTGCACAAAACAAGCTGAAGAAGCTAATGAGAAGCTATTAACATCTGTTCCCTGTGCTAAAATCAGCTCTAAAGTCTGGATGTCTAAAAGAATTCTGTTTAATAGGAAACCTTACGCAACCTGATTATTACTTAGCAGGTGAGAGGAAAATCAGGAAATTGCCAGAACTCATTTTTATGTATAGAATTAATGAGAGCATAAGTTTAAAGAGGGGCTTAGGTGGCAATAAGAGCCTGCGAGTGAAGTGATGATGAGGCAGGTAACAGGTGGCCCTTATGCAAGGTGGTCCAGGTTACCTTCAATGATGTAAGATGTTTGTTGTGAATCAGCTAACAGCATCATGAATATAGAAGAGCTGAATGCCCTGGTTCTGGCCCCTTTTAAATAGCTCTTGATGTAAATTTTGTTTATGTAGTTTCAACATGCACTCAGAGGAAACATCCTATTTTCATGTTTTTAAAGTAAATTACCTTGAATAGAGAGGAGATGATGTGCAATATAATCAGGCTAAAGTGAGATCCAACTTTCACACAAAGGTCAAGATATCCTCTATTTTATAATTTACAAAGTTTATACCTTTTATGTCAGTCCATGCACATTGGAGTGGGTTGGGTTTTTTTGTTTTAAAACTGATGTAATTATGTACAGCTTCAACTGTTAATGGTGCCAGTGGAACTACTGATCCATTTCTGCTGGATTGTAAGACAATGTGCTAAACCACAGACACAGAATTCTTAAAATGGTGCAGTTCTGTATGTTTTGACAATGTGTATGTCTAAGGTAGACTTGGGTATCACACAGCGGCATGTTTGGAAAAACACTTTGGATAGAAACTGCTTTTTTAGTTATTCAAAGTGTGTTTGATTAGGTAGAAACTTGTCTTTTACTGATTGAAAGAAGTCGTTATCTAGAAGGAGTAGAACACCTTGCATTATTTTGAGCATCAAATGGTACTGTATCCATGGAGTACAGGCTGGGCTTAGGAGCCGGGTTTACATACAATTGACATATATTTTGTATTAAGCTTCCTCATGGGTTTTCTGTGGGGCAAGTGAAAATATAACTAAGCCTCTGTAATATGGATCGAATAAAAAGTATATGGGAATCTTATTCCTGAAGCATATTCATAATTACACCTTGCAGCTCTTGGATCATAACAGATAAAACAAGGGATTTACACACAACTAATTCTGAATTCATCCATGATTAACATACTTCAAAATAGAGTCATAGAATTGTTAAAGTTGAAAAAGACCTCTAAGATAATCAAGTCCAACCATCAGCACAAACCCTCCATGCTCCCTAACCCATATCCTGAAGCACACTATCTACAAGTTTTCTTGAACCCTTCTGGGACTGGTGATTCCACCGCTATCCTGTGCAGCCAGTTCCAATTCTTCAACACTCTTTCAGCAAAGAAATTTTTCCTATTATCCGATCTAAACCTCTTCTGGAACAACTTGAGGCCATTTCCTCTTGTCCTATCACTTGCTACTTGGGACAAGAGACCAGCACCCAGCTCTCTACAATCTCCATTTAGGTAGTTGTAGAGAGCAAAGCAGAAATGCTGTTGCTTGCATATGCTTTTCATACTTTAAAAATAATAATAATAAATATTAATTGACTGCCCAATTCTTTCATATGGAAGTACAAATGGATAGGTACAACCTGACTTCTATTATTTTACAAATGCAGAGTAATGTATTAACAGTATTGTTTTTTGGGGTTTTTTTTATTCTCAGGGAGATTCGGTTCTTTTAAAGCAATTGAAACAGAAGAGCCTTATTGCTCTGTCAGACCATAGTTATGTTCAGACTTATAGGCACGAAAATTTGTTCTCTCACCCATGTAACCTGATGTAGTNAATCAAGTCCAACCATCAGCACAAACCCTCCATGCTCCCTAACCCATATCCTGAAGCACACTATCTACAAGTTTTCTTGAACCCTTCTGGGACTGGTGATTCCACCACTATCCTGTGCAGCCAGTTCCAATTCTTCAACACTCTTTCAGCAAAGAAATTTTTCCTATTATCCGATCTAAACCTCTTCTGGAACAACTTGAGGCCATTTCCTCTTGTCCTATCACTTGCTACTTGGGACAAGAGACCAGCACCCAGCTCTCTACAATCTCCATTTAGGTAGTTGTAGAGAGCAAAGCAGAAATGCTGTTGCTTGCATACGCTTTTCATACTTTAAAAATAATAATAATAAATATTAATTGACTGCCCAATTCTTTCATATGGAAGTACAAATGGATAGGTACAACCTGACTTCTATTATTTTACAAATGCAGAGTAATGTATTAACAGTATTGTTTTTTGGGGTTTTTTTTATTCTCAGGGAGATTCGGTTCTTTTAAAGCAATTGAAACAGAAGAGCCTTATTGCTCTGTCAGACCATAGTTATGTTCAGACTTATAGGCACGAAAAATTGTTCTCTCACCCATGTAACCTGATGTAGTAATTCTATAAAACCATGGAATCATAGAATAGTTTGGGTTGGAAGGGACCTTAAAGATCATCCAATTCCAGTCCCACTGCCATGGGCAGGGACAGCTCCCACTGGATCAGGCTGCCCAAGATGCATCCAACCTGGCCTTGAACATCTCCAGGGATGGGGCAGCCACAGCTTCCCTAGGTAACCAGGTCCAGGTCCTCCCCACTCTCATAGTGAGGAAATTTCTCCTTGTGTCTCGTCTAAATCTGCCCCTCTCCAGTTTATACCCCTTGTCCCTCGTCCTATCACTACAAATTTTGTCAACAGTCCCTCCCCAGATTTCTTGTAGACTCTTCAGGCACTGGAAAGTCACTATAGGATCTCCTCAGTGCTTCCTCTTCCCTAACATTAATTTTTACTATGCCATGTTTTACAGTTGGAAATAACTTGTTGGAATTACAGTGTAGTTTTAGGTAAATTAAATAAATTTATCCAAAGTGGATTCTAATGGTGGCTGTAGGATTAGTACGTGAATTCTTGTAAAATTTTTCATCTGCTTGCACTGAAAGGCCATGATGCTCCCACGAAGTCTCGCACAGAACAGTTACAGTCATCAGTCCACTGTCATGTCACTGATTAACTGGTGACTAACAGGAAGGATTAATTGTGATTAATCGTGCGCCCCCTTAGGAGTACTCTAGTTGCCAAACCCTCTGTAGTGACTATAATTGGAAGTGGAAGGAATATCATTAAATCTTAATCTCTTGCATTGATATAATGTCCTCTAAATGATGTCCTATTTGTTTTCATTTTGTTTTTAATGCATTGTTACTAATGCAGTGAAAGGATTGGGAAGTTGAAGAATAGTTCTTAATACAAAAGTTTAACTGTTTTTTGGGGTTTTTTTTCTAAAATAATGCATTAGAGTTGAAAGAACACATTAAAATTTTTAAATCTGTAAATCCATTCAATTTTTAGCTTTGCATTGAATGTGAATGCTCTGCACATCTGTTTCAGCCATCACTAACTGGAGTGACTTATTTGATTGAGAGTGATATTAGACTCTAAAGCTAACCTGTATTTGCTTATCTGCATGGTCAGTGGTATTTGGAATGGTGATTTATTATAACGCATTATATTTTATTTATAATTCATAAATGGTTTTGAGATTTATATATTTTGGTTATCTTATCCCTAAATCCTCTCTTCATAGTTAGCACCGGTATCCATTAAATATGATTGCTAAGGACAAAGTAGTTTCCTAAGTAAATGAAAAACTAACAGCATTTTATGTAACCAGCTTTGGTGATTCATTCAAAGAAGCTCTGAACTAATTAACAGGTGAAAGTATAAGCAAAAATTTCCATTTAAAAAAGCTAGGAAAAAAATGCAGTAATGTGACAAATGTCCTAGGGAAACTGAGTCATAAAATATACCATGAGTACTAGAAATAGCTTTAAGTGAACTATTTATTTATATTTTACCAGTAAGCATTCTCATATTCCTAAAATATCCTTAATTATGCTACTGTCTTTCAAAGTAGGATGCTGTTATACTATTCGTGACAACAATAGAGAGAAGTGTGCATGGTGAAGTTGTCAAGTGGTAAAGGCTGTACTGTAGCCATAATTATTCAGAGAAGGGTGCAGTAAATGAGTAAAAACTATAATGCAAGGATGAAATACACCGTGTTTTTAAAATCAAGTATTTTCCATGAGCTTGACTTTGAGATTTACAGTAATTATATAGCTTATAACAACTGAAAAGGTGAGATAAGATAGGAGAAGAGAATGTTACATTATGTTAGACAAACAATACCTGAAAAAAAATTATTAACTATTCTAGAAAAGGTAGGACTTAACTAGAACAGTCAAGCACCAATTCTTTTGCATGAACACCTGGCAAATGCTGCTTTCCCCCTCCAGTGGAGCCCATCTTCCTGTCTCCTCAAAGAAATTGTGAGGGTAATTTGTTCCTTCGTTTCAAATTAGGTGAGAAAAGACAACATGGTACAGCCCTGATGCTACTGTAGGAAAAACCTGTTTGTGTTGGTTCTACCTGAAATAATACAAGATGAGAAATTGAACAAAATAATCTGAATTGGCAAAGGTGGTTTGGGTTTTTCACCTGGTTAAGGTTTAATAACAAGTACAGTTTGCAGATTTCTGATGAAGGTTTATGCCCTTGATTGTAGTTGTGTTCATACAATTTCTGGTCAAGAACATGAGGATGGGGAGGCCCTGGAACAGGTTGCCCAGAGCAGTGGTGGCTGCCCCATCCCTGGAGGGGTTCAAGGCCAGCTTGGATGGGGCTTGGAGCAACCTGATCCAGTGAGAGGTGCCCCTGCCCCTGTCATGGGGGTTGGAACTGGATGATCTTTAAAGTCCATTCCAACCAAAACTATTCTATGACTCTATGATAATCTATGAACATTTTGACAAGTCTATGATTTTTTAACATTTGAGTACAATTGATTGTGCAGGTTAAATATTTGTAAGAGAATGTTTGCTTTGTATTATGCCTCTGTTCAGAAGTAAGTGGTGCAACTCTTTGTAACATAGGGATGTTCATAGTTGGAAGATCACTGGAACATTCATGCTCCTGTGTCTTCTATAGACCCACACAGTTGGCTATGCTCTGAGCAGGTGGGGTTTTTTTTTCAGATACTTTAATGTATTCCAGTAACCATGTGACCCAAAGTGGGAAAAGTGTGAGGAAATTCCAGCCTTTTTTCCTGTAGGGGATGAAGGAAAAAGAAAACTTAAGAGTCCTGATATTGGTGAAGTGCGAATATTCCAAATTATTAATTTTACCAACTAGATATCACAACACAGAGAACAGGTAAAGCAATTTTTTATTACGTATTCTGTATAAATAATCTTCCAAAGAAGCAAAATTGTGACTGCATCACTTAATACAAACTCTAGTCTTTCTCATCGTGTTAAACTATTATAAAAAAAAACCTTCAAGTTTTAGAATAGCCACAGGGGGATTAACAGAGTTTAGAGTTCAAGCAGGTAAAGGATTTCAGACAACTAGCTCATTTTGCAGTAGGTAATATAATGGAATATACATGAAGCAAAAAGAGAGAACACAACAGCCTTTCTTTAAAAAAAAACCCATTAGGCAACATTTCAAGTCTAATGGATAAAATTCCCAGTTCAACAGTGACTATGGAACAGTTATACGTGAATTTCAGACTTTCGGCAGATGTTTCCCTGGATTATGCACCCACACATTATTTCATTGGAAATAATGCTTCTCACCTGTAGTTAAACAAGATAAATGCATTAACAGAACCACATTCCCCTCTTTAGACTTTTCCCCATTTCACTTTGAGATATTACCCACTGGCAACTAAATACAATTGACAGAAAATTCCTTTTGAAGTTGCCTACAGTATCCCCATAATGTAACTCTAGTCCAGCTACGTTATCTTTGAAAACCTGCACTGCGAGTATGTGACTTATGAGCAGCGATAGAACAGAACTGATCAATTCTTACAGCATTTTAGAAGGTAGCCCATGTCAAGCCAAGAGGTATTTTCTAGTCTGAAACCACATAGGTAGGGGGTTTTTTTGGGTTTGGGTTTGGTTTTTTTTTTCAGAAGACATTTGATTTATCAGAGTTTGTGGCTAAAGGTCTGAGATTAGTTCTGCTGAGAAGAAGCCCAGTTTTAGTCTTTCTAAATAAGATTGTCGCTGTCAAAATCTCAGTTCACTGTGTGTTCTCCCCTCTCTCACCCCAGTGTTTTTCTTTTAGGTTCTTGTATTTGGCTCTACAGCTTTGGACTTCTGTTTTTCTAATTATATCTGATTCACAGTAAGTTTTCTGAAGTGCATCACTTCAGTTGGATCTGCTAGAAACTATTGAAGCCCTTTTGGCTTCTGTCAGTGATACAGAAATTCTTGTGAGAAAAAGTGGAATTCTTGATTCTTGCGAGAGAAGGAATAACTTTGTCATAGAGCCATAGGAGAGTCACCTGGATTGGAGCACCAAAGGTCATGAAGGGTATCTTTCCACTTAGTTTATAATAATTCTTCAATTGCTAGAAAAGGTCAGTAGTTGTCTAATAAACCTTTGGAAACATTTTTGGATAGAGATTCCACTATCTGAGAGGGCAACCTAGCCCAAGGCTTGCACTATCCTACTGAATTACTCAGTTTGGCTGCTTTGGTTAGTGTTTTATGGGGTTTTCTTTGCTTTTGTTGGGTTTTTTTGTAGAGTTTTGGGATTTTTTGTCTATTTCTTGCTGGGGCAAGGAGGGTAGTGTCCAAATACTTTACCTGAACCAACAACATCTGAATTTCTGACATGAACAAAAAGATTTAGGGCCCATCATCTGTCAGTCCATTGCAGTTTTACATAACTAAAACTGTGTTTACAAGTCTTAATCATCATGATTTTCTAGGACCTGAATTTCTCTTCTTCAAATATAGATTTTTACTGTCTGTAAACCTTTTGTAAACCTGTTGATTCTCACAGCTTTCTGGCTCTTCACTTTAGCATGCATCTACTTTACACGTTGTTCTGTTTCATGGATTGTTTTCGAAGTTAAGTAGTTGTACTTGAAAATGCGCACTTGGGAAGGGGTTGGAAAGGAGGAGGACAAAGGCATGTGAGGAAAGAGGTAAAGAGATGATTAAAGGATATGGTAGTAAAACACAGCTAGACTCCAGGGGCAGTACTTTAATAATGACTTTTTAAAAATCATGTTTTTAAGACAATTATAAATAGAATCTATTTCTGAAATAAAACAGAGACTAGGATATGTAAGTTCAGATCCAAGTTCTTGATCTTTTCTACAGCTTTGGAGATCTCTCAGTGGCGAAGCTCAGCACAGCTGCTTGCTCACTGCACTGTGATTGGGGAAGACGGAAAGCGAGAGTAAAAGATGACAAAAATCAGTAAGGGAAGAAGGAATGGAAGAAGAGAAAAATAAAACAAAACAAGTGATATAAAGGCAATTACTTACAATCTTCCACAGGTAGACCTCTGCTCAGCCAGTTCTCCAGCAGAAAAATGCTTGACCTCCCCAGTCCCCTTCCCTCCATCCCCATTTTTGTTGCTGAGGATAACATTGTAAGGCGTGGAATACTTATGGTTATCTTGAGTGGTCTGTTTGGTCATGTCTCCACCTAACCATATTGACCAAGGGGCAAGTTGAGAAACAGAGAAGCTTTGGCCCTATCTCATAATGGCATTACACAATTTAAGCAAGTTCCTGGTGATATTCACTGTTCAATGCTTGTAACACTTTAGTTTCAGGGAATAATGCCTATACAGAAGTATACTGTGTAACTTGAAAATTGGAATGAGTAGCTGGTCATTTCCACAGAAACCTTTTTCTTTGCCTACTGTGACCAAGGTGGCTGCTGCATCCCAGTGGATTACTCTGTTTAAAATGTTTTATTACCTCATAGTTGCAAGACATTAATGGATTCTGCTGCAGGAAGGGACATTTGTTCTTCTCGTTTATCTACATGCTTGGTGGCACAAGAAGTATAAAAACTCTTGTACATTTTGCAAAGAATTTCCCCTCTTAATCTTAAAATCTCTCCTAATTACATTGCTAGTGGGTTTGAATATCCAAGCCAGTGAATACCAGAATTGTTTCAAATTGGGGGCAAATTACTGTTTAATTTATACTGATGTTAAAAGAACTGGGTGAAACTTAAAACACTCAGTGTTGTTAAAACAACTTGTAACAAAATTGTATTTCATTGACATTATAAAGTAGGGCAGTGATATTTGATTCACAGGCTGGGATGTGGAAACTACGGATTCAGGCTGAGACAGTTGGGGTTGCTCAGCCTGGAGAAGAGAAGGCCCCAAGGAGACACTATAGAAACCTTCCTATACCTGAAAAGGGCTACAAGAAAGCTGAGGAGGGACTGTTTGGAGTGATAGGACTAGGGGAAATGGGAATAAACTGGAGAGGGACAGATTTAGACTAGGCATAAGGAGGAATTTCTTCCCCACGATAGTGGTGAGGCCCTGGACCAGGTTGCCCAGAGCAGTGGTGGCTGCCCCATCCCTGGAGGTGTTCAAGGCCAGGTTGGATGGGCCTTGGGCAGCCTGACCCAGTGGAAGGTGTCCCTGCCCATGGCAGTGGGGCTGTAATTGGATGATCTTTAAGGTCCCTTCCAACCTAAACTATTCTATGATTCTATTCATTTGAGAAATGTGGATAGCTTCCCAGTTTATGTATCAATTTTTAACCACTCCACAAAAAAAGAGGCTGAACTAGAAGGCAGTTACTTTTATTTTAGGATGAATTTACTGAAGATTTCATTGTTTGATGCAACAAAATCAAGTAACATTTCCTTTATTTCCCTGTTATGTTTCTGAACTCTCTTCCCCTTAGTAGCATTAAACAGTGATATTTATGCAGGTGCCAGGTGGTTATTTTCTTTCAATTTAGTATCCAGGTACAGGACCTGGTTGCTTTGCAATAATTATTGGTTGCTCTTACTTCTCCAGCTAAAAGCAATTTTAGTACGTGCTACAGGAAAGATTTTAAAACAAGATAATTAGCTATTTACCAGTAATTGTAGAAGTAGAATGAGAAAAAACTTCTACTTTGCTGCCTAATGTGTTTTCTCTCTCATATCTGCAATAGATTCTCAGCTGTGTTAACTGCCTTAGTTTGGAGGAAGCCAAATTAAATGGTGGTTTACATACCTGAGGATAAGGCCCATTCTTTTTTCCTCTTTTACCAATCAACACTATTACCTTGTTTTGTACTTTCTTCTGATATATTTTTCTTTTTCTGGTCTGCTTTGATGCACTTTAACTGCAAACAATTAAATACTTTAAATATTGTTTTGAAGATGTGCAGATGTTTCATTAGAAATAGGTTTCATTAGAAAATATCAACATTTAAAAAAACAGGTATTTAAAAGTCCAAGGATGTAGTAATTAAGCTTCCATGCATAAATTCTTTATTTTGTCTCCCCTCTTGAGACAGCTAGAGCCTGTCCTCTTTCAGAGCACCTGACAGCTTGATAGCCTTTGCATTTTAAGCCAGTTTCATTTTATCTCGTTCAACACCTAGTTCAGTCTAATGCTATTTTTATATTAGTTAAACGGAGACTGAGTGTAGCTGGAAAAGTTTCATTTCCATGACTCCCTTAAAGGCAAGGAGACGATCCAGTTCTTGGAGCAAAACTTCAGTGTTTTACATATGACACAAAACAGAATCTCTTTTTTATTATCCATTTTGCTATATATCTTACTGGTTCCAAAGTAAAAGCAAAGAAATGTTGTTAACATCCTCATTAACTTTGTAACTCTAATGCATTTGAAAGCATCAGCTTTTAGACTTGGTAAAAGAGCCTTTCCTGGTTTTGCTTCTTCCTTTGGACTATTCAAGTCTTAATCCCCGATCTCCAAAATCTTTGCTCTCTACAGTCCTGACCTCACTGTCAGAAGAACTTTCTTTTGAGTGTAGCAGTATAGATTGTCTTTCAAATGACAGCACAACAAGTAATCTGAAAATTCACATCCCAGATTCAGAGAGCAAGCCCTGCTTCTGTATAACCAGCCTGTGACCCCACATCTCAAGTTCCAGCATAGCTTCTTGAACCCCCTTCCTCTCCAGCTGACCCAATGCCCCTGCTGGAACCCTGCAGAGCAACCTGACTTGGAGATGATTCCAGCATGTTGCAGCTAAGGTGCGATGGCACCAGGCTGGGCACCATCACAAAAACTCCATGCAGTTTGTGTAGGCTGAATATGCACACATACAAGAATTTATTCATAGTCCAATTTCAGAATTAGCAGTTAGTTATTAGTCAAGTTTCAATGATACTAATGTAGTCTAAAGAATCTAGATTGCTAATTATCAATAACACAAGAGTTAACATTGATATCTCGGTGACTTTCTAGTGTCTTGCCCTTTCCTGGGTGTTGTGTTAACTCTTTCAATATCCCTTTGCTTACTAAGATGGATGGTGCTAGTTTTTCTTAGGAAGGTGTGAAAAAGGTTATGGCAAGTCATAGAATCATAGAATCTCCAGGTTGGAAGAGACCCACCGGATCATTGAGTCCAACCATTCCTACCAAACACTAAATCATGTCCCTCAGCACCTTGTCCACCTGTCACTTAAACCCCTCCAGGGAAGGTGAATCAACCACCTCCCTGGGCAGCCTCTGCCAGTGCCCAATGACCCTTTCTGTAAAAATTTTTTTTTCCTAATGTTGAACCTGAACCTCCCCTGGCAGACCTTGAGGCCATTCCCTCTTGTCCTGTGCCCTGGCACTTGGGAGAAGAGGCCAGCTCCCTCCTCTCCACAACGTCCTTTCAGGTAATTGTAGAGAGTAATGAGGTCTCCCCTCAGCCTCCTCTTCTCCAGTCATCATTAGCATTTCTGATTCTCCTCCAAGAGGAATCTAATGTTGATAATGGGAGGTTTCTTCCTTTTCTGAGAGGTAGCTGGGTATTGATAATACAAAAAAAAAGGATACCTTTTTCATTCTCATACTGCATTATTAGTTGTTTAGTACACTATACATACTTACCAGTCTATTCTTAGAGAAGTGCTGTAATTACCTAGCATTTGGCATGTAAATTTTACTGATTGAGTTTCCTAAATAAGTGTTTATTAAAACAGCAGTTATTTTCTTCTGAGGATTATTTTCTTATTAATTATTGTCCTGATGCAAACTACGGTTAGATGCTCTAAAAAGAGGGGAGAAAAAGTTAAACTATGTACAGCAGAGGAAAATGTAATAAATTAAGTGATGTTGTCAATAGTATACATATGACATGAGATGTGTGGGAATTTTCTTGATTCTTAGCTTTATTTCCACCATCATTACTGTAGTCTTTATGCAACAAAAATATACAGTTGATACTCCTCTCTAATTTGTTCTCTGCAAAGAAATTCCACCCTGTGAACATCATCGGTATCTACACTATTTCTTTGTGACAGTGTCATTTAGTGTGCTGAGAGAGACACGCTAGCAAGAGCAAATGAGTTTATACTAGTAATTTCTACTGAGTTCTAATGTTGGTGTCCATAAACATGGAAGGAAATGCAGCTCTACACCCTAGATTTTCCTATTAAATATTACATTAAGTGGCATGGATGATATTGAAGTTACAGTCAAGCAAGGAGGTATGATGTTTTTTGTTAGATTTATACCCTTTATTAAAAATCCATTAGTTATGAGTTTTGCCATTTTACTGGAGAACAACTTAATATTACCAAAAAAGTCAGTTAAAAGCTATTGTTGTAGTAGCTTTTCAAAGTGATAGTCTTAAAGAACCACTTACCATAATAATAGAATAATACTTGAATATTTAAATTGATTTGCATGTTGCCGTCTTGTTTTAGCTGGAAAATGCCTATTTCATAGTGTTCATGGTTTAAAAATCAATGGATTTGCTTTCTCTTGTCCTGTTCCTGACTGAATCAACGATGTTGTGCTGGTAACCAGATAGAATGAGTTCCTATGATTTAGAAAACCTGAGATAATAAACTGGAATAGCAAATAATTGTGTACAGAAATGTTTCAGTTCTTTTAAGTTACATGTGTCTCATTGGTAAGAGTTTAGAGGAGATTCTGTCCTTCACAAATCCTCCCACAAGAAACATGAAACTAGAAGAGTGATGATTTTGGTCTTGTAAGTTCATCCCAGCCTTCTCCATCTTCATAATTTTTACTTTTAGGTGTTTTCATGGATAAAGATCATTCACTATTGTAATTCTTGTAAGTGAGATGCTCTGGGACTATTCTTATTCATTATCTTGTATGAGTAGCCAAACACATCTTGCAAATTTTACAAAAAATACAGAAATCTGATAAAAGAAAATCATACAATATTGAATGATGCAGCATTTGTTGGGATTTTATTTAATGATGTAATTGAGCAGGTGATTGAAGGAATTAGTAGATAAGGACTGGACTTGAATGAGAATGAAGTCAGATATGTGATTTTTGGTAAAGCAAAAGAGGAATAGTGAATGAATAAAGCAGAACTGAAGTTTCGGTAAGCTTAGAAAATCACTAGGTAAAATCTGATGTCTAAGAGGAAAGGGGCCTCTGGAGGGGTTAACAGTTACTTAAGGAAGAAATACGAAAGCTAAAAGCAAAATCTATCCTAAAACCAAGAAGTTATAGAAAGATTAGTGAAGTACCACATTGGCTAAATAATGGATTCCTCATCGACTTGGTTGTGAAAAATAAGTCTACAGAAAATAGATGAGGAGTCAAAGTATTAAGAGTGTAAATATCAAAAAATAGCACAGAAATACAAGCAAAACATCAAAAGACTTGATACTGCCAGCACGTAAAGAATAAAAGGAAGTACATTAGCAACAGGAAGAAAATGAAGGAAAATGCTGGTCTGCTTCTCAGATGAGAAGGAAAAGAAGTGATAACTGATGTTTTTAGAAGGTCAGTGTTAATATCTCTTCTGCATCAGTCTTAACTAAAAAGTTCTGCTGTGATAATTTTCAAGCAACTAAGATTAGTGGCAAAGGAAGAAGAGCTTGTGGTAGTGTAGGGAAAGATCAGAACAGAGACTTCTTTCTAAATCAGATGCTTGTGCAGCAGCTGATCTAGAAGGAATTAATCTAAATATACTTCAGAGAATTGACTGAAGTTATTTGAATCATCAGTGATTTTATTTGAAAAAGGAGATGAGTAAAGGTCTAAACATCTACAAAATGGCAAATATAGTGCCTGTTAAAAGAAATTAGAGAAAATGAGAGGCTGGGTTTAAAAATTAGATTGGAAGAAATTATGGAAAAATTAAACTGTTTATAAACACACAAAAGTTGGGAGAAGATTGATGGTACAGAATAATGAAAATAAATCTTGTCAGAATAGTAAAGTGTTCAGTTTTATGCCCCTCAGTATAAGAAGGACATTGAACTGCTGGAGTGTCTCCAGAGGAAGGCAATAGGGCTGGTGAAGGGTCTGGGGCACAAGTGACCTGGAATTGTTTAGCCTGGGGAAGAGGAGGCTGAGGGTTGACCCTACTGCTTTCTATAACTACCTAAAAGGAGGTTGTAGTGAGGTGGGTGCTGATCTTTTCAACCAAGTAAGAAGGGATAGGACAAGAGGAAATGGCCTCAAGTTGCACCAGGGAAGGTTTAGATTGGATATTAGGAAAAACTTCTTTACTGAAAGAGTGGTAAAACTCTGGAAGAGGCTGCCCAGGGAAGTGGTGGAGTTTTCATCTCTGGAGGTATTTGAAAAGCGTGTAGACAAGGCACTTTAGGACATGGCTTAGTAGGAATCTATGTATATGTTCACGGTTGGACTTGATGGTCCTAGAGGTCTTTTCCAACCTTAATTATTCTATGAAGACATTGCAATTTCCTTTTGTTATAAAATATTGTATTTCTATCTGTGGGGCATTAGANTTGTTTTTTTATTTTTTTTTTATTTTTTTTTTTTTTTTTTTTTTTTTTTTTTTTTTCTGGAAGTATCTACCTTGGAATAGGAGGATATTCTCACTGGTAAGCTGAAAATACAGCTTAGAAGAAACTATTATAAGTATGTTAAAAAAAACTATCCAGAAGTATTTTTCAGTGGTCCACTAACTGGAAATAGTCATTGAGAGAGATGATGTAGGAAGCTAAGTAGGACATTAGATAAAAATTACCCATGGTAAGTATCACTGCAGAAAGGGGATCGGACTGTTACAGAATTTCATCAGTTGCAGAAACAAATTAACCATGCTTGCCTTAGAAATAGATTCAATGAAGTTCATCTTTCCAAAGAAAAAAGATAACTACTTCTGGTTTTCCCATATGAATTAGTTTGTGTCTGAACTTTTAGAAATTCCTATTGCTTTAAGCCCACTTCATAGTGAAAATTGTACTTTTAAAATTGAACTTTCTGTAATTGGTTATTCTGAAGGTTTGAGAAACAAATAGTATATGCACACTGATCCATTTCCAGTCTTTCACAGCTTGAAGAGTCACTGCTTTGTCCTTGGAACCTATTACTTTGAACCTACAGTAATAATTAAAGAACAGCTTTTAAAAATGCATGACTTTACATCATACCTTCCTAACAGTATTATACTTAATATTCTGATATCCATTGCATTTGTATTTCAGATCTCCTTGGACTGCTCTTTTTGAAGTAGGGTAGAAGGCCATTGTCCTTTCTCCATTGCCCTTTGAACACAGACCAGTCCCTGATTATTATAAACAAACAGGGCTGATAGTCAGACTTCAGATGTAGGTGTGATTGTCTTAAATCATTTACGCTGAGTACGTGTATAGGATTTAATTAAATGACAGATTTTTGTGATCTTCACTAACAAAATTTTTCTAGAAAATCCTTGCTCCAGCATTCACTTCACTAATGTTCCATCTTAGATGTATACATCTCAAAGTATTGACCATTCATAAAATGGGTGATGAGCTGAATGTGAAACAGGCACAAACAGTTTGTTTAATACCACTTTCCCACACTCTCCTCCTTACCCTCAAGGTGACAGGGATGCTGAAATGCATGGAGATGTGTCAGTGAGTCTCTGGCTAAAGTGAAATGCCCTGAGAAAATTGGTATTTGCCATCCTGTTTATTTACACATTGACATGCTATAACACAAATAATCATTTCCCTGTCCCTTCCAGGTACAGAGTTTAATCAGAAACTTGCATCTCGGTACAGCTGAGAAGTTGATGCAGAAATGGTGGATAAGATTTTAAAAAGGTTGTAATCTGTCCACAACTCATGCTTTTTTTGTTTTGTTTCATTTGAGGGCTTTTTGGTTTGGTTTGGTTTTTTATTGGCATTAGCAGCATTTCTGAATAGAGAATCTGGAAGTGGTTGCTGAAATAATATTGTACACTTTTGGATGTGAGAAATATGATAGCATAAAGAAGATTCAGCTACTAGTTACACATATCTAGAAATCTTGCTGGCAGTTAACAAAGTTTCTTGTCTAATAAAAGACCTGTAACACCTTCAGTCTGCAAGGTTCAGAAAAGACAAGTTCAGAAAATGTTGGAAAGAAAATTTTCAGTGTTTAACAGCATTTGGTTATTTTCCTTCTCGATTGTTGTGTAACATAATGGAAACTGAGGATCAACAGGCAGCCCAGGGAGGGGGTTGAATCACCTTCCCTGGAGGTGTTTAAGGCACAAGTGGACAAGGTGCTGAGGGACATGGTTTAGTCTTTGATAGGAATGGTTGGACTCGATGATCCTGTGGGTCTCTTCTACCTGATGATTCTATGATTCTATGAAATGGTCTCTCAGTAAAAGATAATTAGTATACAGAACTGTTCCTGCTCCCCTCCTACCATCTCACCCCCCCAAAAAAAATGAAATGGGCAAATGGCAGAATCTGATATACGATTATTTCTTAAACAGTAGGTTGCAAAAAATTTGTGATGTTCCTTCAGAATAACAGTACACATCCTTTTGCAATGTTTTACATTTTCTAGATTTAGCCCCAGAAGAAAACATGCTCTCTTTATGCACATACTAATAACCTCTGATTACAGGATTAAAAATGTAATTGAATTTACACCGTTCAAATTTGTAGCAGCATGGGGGGAACTTGACTGGTGTTCTGGTTTGAGTATTTGTACAATGTGGTTTATCATGTTTAGCCATGACAGATCCACCCTAGGCTGCTCATCACACGAACCTCTCCTTGCAGTTTTCTGTCTCTCTACACAGCATCACAGCATCTGTCTTCGAAATTAGCTTGGCTGTAACAGTTTTATCTGAAGTTTCTTTTAATAATCTTCTACCTTTAGTAATGTTGTTTTTTGCAATCTTTGACTATTAGTAAGGTCAAACATACAATTACTCCTACAAAGAAATTGAGGGAGAGATTAAATTTGTGCGAATTGTAAAAACAACACTGTTGAAATGGAATACTTGTCTTAAGATGCCTGTCTTAATTATCAATGATTTAACCTTGAAGAAAATGTATTTCTAGGGAAACTGGAACTGGCTGTTTACCTCAGCAGTGTTCTAACCATGCTTAGGGTAGTCATTGGCTAGGATGTCTTGGGTAAAAGGCATGATATGGCTAGATACCAAGAATGCAGTCAGCTAAAAAGAGCTATCCAGCTGATTTGATTAGCCTGCACCATATTTTTGGGGGAAGGAAGCAATACCAATGAAAAGAAAAACTTGATGCAGCATTCTCATTTGAACCTCAGGCTGATCCATGCCTATGCTGGCAAATGCAGTCATCGTATGGGCAGTTCTTTTTCACTTTTCCTCTGTTTTACTCAGTTATTTTTCAAAACACGTAGATTCACCAGCTCCTGGTTCCATCTCTTTTCCACTGACACTTAGTTGCTTCCTTTCCCTCTCTGACTAGCCTACTCAACATGAATCATGCTGGATTTTGTTCTTACTCAAACAAGTAGACATACTCGATCTCCAGGAACCACACAGACTCATGATGGTGCTAAAATATTTGTGTATGTCATAATTGCAGTACTAAAAATCATGACTGTGTACTCCTCTTATGTATTTGAGACTGTGATGGTCATGTTATGAGGGACAGAAATCTGTCAGTCTGCTCTTCTGTAGGAAAAATATTATGGGGTCTCATCTTCCCTGTTGGAGGTTATATCCATGTACCAAAAGCCAGTGAAAAGCCAGTCCTTTCATCCAAGAGCTGATGTTATTGAAGAAGTATTAAATACACTTCTAATTCTCTTGTGAGAAGGGCTCTGATATGCTGTCATGGATATGTAAGGGGCATGGTTTAATGTTTGATAGGAATGGTTGGACTCGATGATCTGGTGGGTCTCTTCCAACCTGATGATTCTATGATTCTGTGATTCTATGCTACAGTGTAGGTGCTGGGCAATGTGAGCAGTGATCTGTTCCCTGCAGCCTGGCTGAAGTAACTGCAGTTGATAATGTTCTTTACCAATCTGTGAAAAGCCTGGGGCCATTTCTATTCCCCTGAACCTGGTGAACCCACCCTGACCATCTCCAGTCCCATAGTGTTTTTGCTATGGGTTACTAGATATTTCTTTTGTTCTGAAACAATCTTGTACATCTCCAGTGAAATATGTTGTTATTTGCAGTAGGACAGGTAGAATAATTCAGAAGGATTATTCCTCAGAGGTTATCCAGCTGGAAATACGGAGCAGAGAGGCATTTTCAGTGAGGCTATTTGACTGTACATGCTGTCAGGTTTAGGGAGGCAACAAATAAAAGCAGCAGAAAGGAAACAAGAAAAGTGTCTATGAAAGAAGGAAGCAACAGAAAATATTTAATAAGTGTAGAGGCTAGTTTTGTCTTAAGCAATGAATGTTCTCCAAAACTTTTTTGGCTGACTGAATGGTGATCCAGGACTCTGATTCATCTTCTGATCATCAGAAGTTCTCACAGCCTGACACCTCCCCATTGATGTTTTCTGTTCACAGAATTCCATACATTTCTGCAGCTGATTCAAGTATCCTCTATATTCAGTCAAAGTGGGACCAACATCAAGTGAAATTACTTAATGTATAGCAGTGTAAGAGTGATGGACAATTAGAGTTAAGTTTAAGAATTGAAGGAAGGAATAAGCTTGCACGAGGCTGGAGAGATCAGGTAGGTGAGAAGAAGAAAGAATGCTGTGAGGAATTGTCACTTTGAAATGCATATTTTATTCCAGACATTTTTCGCAGAAAAAAAAATCCCATTTATCACAAATGCATTTCTTAGAGGAAAAGATAGCAAAGCTTTCTGTAATATACTTCAAAAACTTAGTGTACCTAGATTAAGGAAAACGGGTATCACAGAACTGCTTTTCACAAGTGTAAGATGCAATTCTTTCCTGAAGATGCTCTGCAGTTCTATAATGTCGTATACAAAAGGTATCACGGAGAAAACCTTTGTAGGTTTTGGAGGTGGGGAGAGTTCTGGTTTATCTTCTGTTGGCCCCAAACTGGAATGTATGTTTCTTAAATTGTTCTATAGAATGATCTTTAAAAGCCAGGGCTTGTTAACTAATATCAAACAACCTTTGCTCAAACTGCCAGTTATCTTTCCTCTATATTTAAATTAGATAATAGCTGTGATACATGATTCATCATGCACAGTCTCCTACAATATGCAAACCCGAAGAAACTCAGATATGGTAAAAACTGAGATTAGACTTCATGCTCTTTACTCTGAATACAAATATCTTTACATCATTGACATTGAGGACTCCCAAAGAAGTAATACAAATAAAGACAAACAGAAATGAGTAGCACATTATGAATCATGCATAATTAAACAGTTCCATTTTTCTTCAAGAACAGAGTGACATGAATGACCTCTCACACTTTCAAATAGTATAAAAAGCTTCCACAATAAGAGGAAAAAAAAAAGCCTTTTAATTATTTTGCTTTACTTACATTGTCATGATCCTTAAAGATAGATCTGGTATTGGTGTTTGTTATTAGAATTGGCAGCTATGGCCCAAAAGATTTTGTTTTCAGTTGTTTATAACATTACAAATCTGTGAAGGAATAGCCTGTATGTTTGCATGAAAATTCTCCTAGAGGATAATTCCTTGCAATTCCAAATTCCCTTCATACTAGACAGTGACAACATAGTGAAGTAATCCTCAAAGTAAAAATTGTTGTGGAATGTTTTGTTTTATTGTGACAAAGAAAATGACACTTTTTCTTTAAGAAGTGCCAACAGCCAATGTCTTAAAATTACACCTTGATCTCCAACAGATGAAGTACTTTGTGGAGTGAAAGTGGTCGCTATTGGCAAGGTTGCCTGTCTTTGAAAAATTGTGTCTTATTCAAGGTTTCAGTTGGGTCAAGCTGGACTACTTATGGGGCCAGGAGAGATCAACACAAAAAGACCTGTTCTCCCTTTAATCTTATGTAGAAACTGAGATGGAAACCAAGCTCTTTGAGTCTATTAATTTCCCCATCTCCGAAATCCCTCTGCTTGTTATTATAGAAAGCAAGAGTTGCTGTTGCTATCAGTTAGAGTTGCATGGAAGAGTTTTAAGTAGTAAATGTTTGGCTTTTAGCTTGTTGTATGTCACTGAGAGTAACGTAGAATATGTCTTGTAAGCTTAGACCTTTAGGGTTTTTTGTGGCTTTTTTCAAACATTGAAGAAATTGAGACAATCAAAGAAAAATTATAGAAATTACTTGAGGAGAGGGATAATTTTAGTGAGAGACAGAAATTTCCTGTTTGGGTAAGCAAAGCAAGCATTAGCTTGCCGTGGTGAAGGTCTCAAACTGATCTGCAGCCAAGTGAATTATGAACAACTGCCTGAGCAGCTGACTTTCCAAGATGGATAGACTACATGGCTGATTACAATAGAAAAAGTTTATCCCTCTGAAAAGCCAAAACCATATTAATCTTCCTGCATTTGATCTATTATTAGAACATTGGGTCTCTTTGGCTTTGGCTTTCCTAGTGAAGAAAATGGACCTGGTCATTTTCACTACCTGTTTTCCATTACAGAGATTTTTTCTGCCTTGGTATATGTTTTTTCTCACCTATGAATGACATATTTGATGATTCTGGTTTATGTTTGTAACTAAAAACTTGGATAAAATTATCGTAAGCAACGTAATGAATGTATATTAATTTTCTAGGCTGATCCACAATTACGTTTCTTATGATTGATGTGTAGAAAAATGTTCTTGAACCTCAATGTAGATTCAGAGATCATCAGATGTATTTTCTAGAACTGACTTTAACATGCTCTTGTAATAATTTTCAACATATAGGAAGCTCAATTCCTTGTAATTTGAAGTCAGAGTTTTGGCAACACCGTCTGCTTTTAGTCTGAATTTTGCCTACGCATTGACAGCATGAGATTTTTGGCTTGTCAGCAGCACAGTTTTCTGTTCAAGTATGTCAAATTATCATGCTCATGGCAGAATGCACAAAACTTGTAATGTAAAGTAAAAATAAAATTATTCATAAGTAGTTCTTTTGGGCTCAAATTCTCTGTTTATGAAGATGAGAAAACTGGCATTGGTGGCTTTAAGTAAGTTATCTTAAGTGTAGCAAAGCAGAATTTAATATAGTAAATTAGAACGTCTGTCTTTTTTTTTAAAAAAAAAAAAAAGAAATACTTAAGTTTATATAGGAACCATTCAGGTTCCATGAACTCAAAAGCTGGCATGAGAATGATATTTGCTGCAGTACTGAAAGCCAGGTGAATTTGCATGTATTTTTGATGAATGTTTTCCTGCGTAGTTCATTGTTTTTAATTTTCCCTATTAAAATTGCAACTGCAACCCACGTTCTTTTAAAATACAGAAATTGAAATCTTTGCCTTGAGATTTCCCAAATACATGTTGGCAAAAGGTCTAAGTTAAAGACATGGAACAAATTAAAATTGCTTTCCTTAGCAAAATTAATTAAAAGTCTGTGGTGAATAGGTACATTTAAATATTTGTATCTGAATATGTTCAGTTTTACCTTGCAAATTTTGTACTAAAATTAAGTACATGGTCACATTCACTGGATAGCAGAATTTTTAGTCAACAAATTTTAAACAAGCCACAGACTTGGGGGCTTTTTAATTATCATACATCTTGATATACATTGCTTTTTCTTCTGTTTATCCTGATTCTCCTTTAAAATACACAGGCTTTTTATCTTTGCCTTTTACCTACCAGTTCTTAAAATGTTTATGCATGTTTAATTTTATGCACTGACACTGTTCTGAGGACAGATAATACATGTAAAAGATTTTTCAGGAGGGAATAAGAATCGAGCTTTTAGCAAAGCAGTGGAATCTTATCTTGGCTATTAAAATGGGACAGACATATCAAAATGTCTGAACTTCTCCATTTACCCATCCTTTTTGAAGCATTCAACCTTTGCAATCTGAGACAGCTGCAGCCACTGGTTGCTGGGTCTACACAGGTGTCATATTTGTAACCATTAATATGCAGACAGGAGATGATTAAATGTGCTTGTGATAAAATGTGACACCATGTTATAAATGAGCATGGAAAATGAATTTATAACCATAAATCATGTATTAAAATATATGCGACAAGCTCAGACTGATAAAGACAATGCAGAAGTAACAAATACTGTATATGTCAGTTTAATCACAAAAAAAAGAGATGTTTTCTTCTTGTAATGCTCTGGTTTATGTCTAGTTTTTGTTTAAATTCACATGCCTAGGTAGAAAATAACAGAGGTGTGGCTATGGTACTACTGCTAGCATTTGGATGTCAGTCAGCATCCCTTTCTAACATTAACACCATAAGATACATCAAATTCTTCAGAAAACTTAACAGAAATCAAAATTAATTTCTCTTTCTTACTATGATAAGCTCTTCTACAAAGATGTGCTATAAAAATTAAAGAATCCATCCAATTAATATGAAAATATTTACCCGACACATTTTAAAAGATTCAATTGTTCATATAGCTTTGTTACAGAGTCAGTGCCAAGGAGTCTGAAGGGAACTTCTGAAGTCATGTAGGCATGTCGCCCATCTCCTCAGTCTTTAATCTAGGAGAGGATACCTGCATCCAAAACTCGGTCATTCTATCTAGTCAATTCAATATGTACTTGCCAAAAAAAAAAATAAAGAGTTTGGTATTCTTGCTGAACTCAACCATCTGTTTACAAGATTGCAGGGCTGGGCAGTCCAAGATCAGTGCAGACTACCCTGTGTGTGAACTTGCTGAGAGGCTTATGGGTTTTCCAGATTCAGAGATTTTATCTCTGTCGTCCCAAGCGCTAAATTCTGAAGTAGTTTTCTCATTTCATGCTTTAAGCACTCTCATCATCTCGTTATTAATACTGCGCATGCACAGTTAGTCCCGTAGATGGAGAGTATGTACATGAGAGACAGTATGAGATATGAGAGATCAATACATGATACCTGTTTAACTGATGTTCTATGCAAAGGAGGCCTTCTGGAGTCCCCAGGAGCTGTTGTAGAGCTCTGAGATAAACGTATGTTGTCCTAAAATATCATGCAGGAAGGGGAAGTATTTTGAAAAGATGAAACTTTATGTGAATCTAGCACTGAAACAATTTGCACCTTTTCCTTTATAGAAGAAACTTGGTTCTTAATTGTATTTAAAATGACTTTTTATTTAAAATTTCCATTTAAAATGGAAGCTTTCTTGAGGTAAAGACATTGACGCNGAGGTGGTTGATTCATCTTCCCTGGAGGTGTTTAAGAGATGGGGCGAGAAGGTGCTGAGGGACATGGTTTAGTGTTTGATAGGAATGGTTGGACTTGAGGATCTGCTGGGTCTCTTCCAACCTGGTTGTTCTATGATTCTATGATTCTATGTGTACTGTATCTTTACAATGCAGTACTGTGAAGTATAACTCCCTACAAGACATTGATATGAACAAAATTACTTTTATGTTTTTAATCTTATTTAAGTATTTTTTATTGTTTGATTTCCTTAATTCTTAAAGGCACCAGTCAGGACTGGACAGGCATGTGTTAGGTGGTTATAGGAACACTGGGAAAAATACAATGTTTTGCCTGAAAGATTTCAGAGCTCGCTAGGCACGACAGAAAAAAAAAGTGTGGCAACAGGCTTAAGCAGATAAAGCAATCTGTCTAAGGTCACAGAGAAGGTCAGCGGTAGAGCTTGGGGTAGAACTCATGATTTCTGACTTTCAGTATTAGAGTCCTAATAAATAATTCATTTAATTTCCCTGTTTTTATCTGCTTGCAAAATTGTCATGAGTGCACTCTGGCAGTGTCCAAGTCATTCTGTATTCATTCAGGAATCTCTAAAAGGCTTGAATACTGTGGGATTATGGCTATCTAACACTGTAGATTCTAATTAATGTTTCACTGCTCAGTTGTAAGGGAATGGAAGGCCTTTCACCCACAACACAGGAATGTCATTTATAATATTAGACCTTCTGAATCCATTGGGGTTGGGCTGGGGTTGGACGGAGGAGGAAAGGGTCAGGGTTACTCAGAAAAAAATGAAATTATGCTTATGCTTCACTGCTTGCAAGATGAATGACATATCATTGTTTTCTTCTTCCGAATAGTCAGTGTAGCACTGCTTTTAAATTCATTTACTGGAATTTGGGTAATCATAATTTTGAATGACCAAATATTCATGCAAGTCTCACTTTTTGCAGCTGTTTCTCCTAGAAATGTCCAGCTTCTCAGTAATAATGAAAAAGTTATGATTGAAGTACAATTTCTATTAAAATTTAAATGGCTATTCGTGGAAAATAGTTTATTCATTCTACTCTGATATTTATGTATTAAACAGAAATACATATATGCCAAGACAGTCTGGATTAAATTTTCTAAGTGCATGACTGTATGGAATGAATGGGGTAAAATCTGGAGATGAATTTCTCCATCTACAGCTCTAACTGGGTTCGAATTATGTCCATCATCACTGTTGTTTTTGCTTTTAGAAATAAAAATATTCTGATACTTGAATAATTAGGCTTAGGGAAAGATTTCTGATTGTTTTAGAAAACCTACAAAAACCTGATTGACCGGATAATGTTAAACATGAAATTGTTTCTGAAATAAGAATGAAAGGCAGGTGCTCAGGGATTCTTTGCTGGCTTGAGTGAAGCCAGTTCACACAACTTAAAGACGTGGCCTTTTGTAGTGCTTTGTTAGCAGAGACTTGGCCATTAGTCTGAGTAAAAAAACTCAAGACCCTCAAACTTTTTAACACACCTTAGGAGTGTATTAAAAGGCACTTCTGCAACTGGTATCTTTCATTCATTTAGAAGAGTGTTTTTCTTCAGAACATTTGGTCATCACGGTTGCTTCTGAAGACTGCAGATTAAACACTTGTTATGTCCTACAACATCAGATCACATTATAGGACTATGGAATTCTTGTAGGTGGTGTCAATGTGCCCTCAGCAGGTGAAGAACTCCTGACAGAAGCTAACTGGAATGTCCTTCCAGGGGCTTTGCATCCAGACCAAACAAGTTAGAATTCTAATAGTAACAAATTGGAGAAGAAAGTGAGGGACAATTGCAGGAAGATACTTCCATTACACATTTTCCATATTGAATTAGATTTCAAACAGAAATAATCCTATGTAAATCATAATAGTGGGTGCTATTTTGTTTAAATTTTTCTGTTTTTCAGAGAAAGTTCTACTACCAAAATAGTGTTTGTAGCCAGATAAGTTGCTATGACCTACAGTTTTCCATAAATTACATGAATGCAGCAGAATTTTCCATTGATGTTGCTGTGATCTGATGCCAAATGACGACTTTTTGTGTTACAGAATAGTATCTCTTTTGAAGATAGTCTTGTAACTACAGCATAAATGTCACAACAGGTAATAGTAAGGCATAATTTTTTCAGCGATACTCTAAGTTTACAAGTTTTGCATATAATTGCATATAATTGTTAAAGAACTTGAAACAGAAACTGTTTACAGCTGAAGAGGAATTCTACTAGTTGTATGTACTAATTATGTAGAGTATTATTATTTTGTGGTCAAAAATGTACACTAACTCATATGGTAATGTGACATTCTTAGGGTAAGATTAATGTGCTGTTAACTTTCAGCTGTTAATAAGGTAAATTGTTTCAAATTAGCCACTGAAACACTTTGATGTGTGTCACAATTTAGAAAACACAAAACTTGTTTTCCACAGCAAATGAACCAGCTGTCATTTTATTCACATCTATATATTTTATCACTTTTTCCACTGTTGTGATTGGATAAACACCAGTAGCAGTTCAAACAAAGAACTTAAATACGTACACAAAGGAGAAATGGCTGAATACCTCTTCACAAAGATAGAAAATAATTTTTGTTATCAGCAGCAGGTTCTAGATGCTAATCTTTAGAACAGAATCTCGACTATCATGTAAATATTTATTTCCTCCTTTCGCCTGCCTTCATCTGGTGTGTTTTCTAGATCTGTGTATTGATAAACACAATGCATTTTGACACATGAAAAATCTTTTAAATTAAGTGAGGAAGCATTATTCTAACTACTGTTATTCCACAGCCTTAGGCTTTAATGCATGATGTTAGAGCCTCCCTTACAGCCAATCCTTCTTATTCCCTTTGAAGTTGAAAGCAGCACTTAGGAAACTGTTGTTTAAACTGGAAGAAGCCTCTTAAGGGCTCTAATCACTCTTCTCTTTCTCATATCTCTTATTCTGTATCATAATAAAGCCTAATTATTGACTCTAATGATATACAAAGTCTGAAAAGAACTTGGAAAGTCTTGAATTGGTTCCCTGAAACAAGCTATGTCTCTCTCTGGATGTTGTAGGTCTTCATCCTACATGCAAACAGGAATGTTTTGTTTTTCTGCTCTGAGTAAAGTAAATGTATATTAACGTGTGCCTTAGAGGCTGAAATAAAACATCTATCATCACATTTTCAAGTGAGCGTTTTTTAGAAGCGCCTTTGAAATATTTTAAAGCACATTAAAAGTTTGAGAGTCTTGAGGTGTTTTACTCAAAGTATGTTTTAGAATTCAGTTTCAAATAAACACTTTTTCAATGAAAATTATTTTTCTTGAGTATTTCTATGTAGTAGGTGAACTTAGTTTTCAGGATGTAGTTAGCCAAATCATAGAATAATTAGGGCTGGAAGGGACCTTAAAGATCATCTAGTTCCAACTCCTCTACCACAGGCAGTGACACCTCCTACTAGATCAGGCTGCCCAAGGCCCATCCAACCTGGCCTTGAACCCCTCCTGGGTGTACTGTGTGTAATCCACGGGTTTTGAATATTTTGGTCTGTATTTCACCTGTATAAATAATGCTACGTACATCAAGAGTAAAATAGTTGCTATACTGCAATTTACTCACATCTTAAATGTGCAGTTTTGATGCATGTGATGAGTACTCGTCTTTGGAAAGATAACTTTATTATTTTCTCAAAATTATCACAATCTAAATTGTCATTATCTCTTCCTGTCCTACCAGGAAAATATTTCAAAGGATGTGAGTTATAAATCCAAGTACTGCAGTTACTAGGTTTAGAAATCTATGTTTTGCTCTGAACAATTAAACTCTAAATAATTTGCCATATTTTAGGAATTACTGAACAAAAGTTTACATTTATTATGTGGTATTATCAGCAATAAGGCCACAGTTTGTGAGTCTGATATGCAGAAACAAGGAGGATTTTCTTACTTAACTAATGGAAAGTTCTGGTTACGGTCATAGTTCATTGGTGGAGAAGTTAAATGGCATTAGGTTTATTAGGAATGAAAAAGTGAGAGCTTAGAATTGCTGAATTTGCTTTTAGTATATAAAGCTACTGGTACAGCAGTGGAACACCTTTTAAAGCTACTAACATTATCACAGTTAGCTTTAACAATTTTCTTCTGAAATACCATGTTATGCCACTTAGGCTTGTTCAGTGGTAAAAAGTCAAGTATTAAATGAGGTCATATATCTCATTAAATATAATACAGTTCAATAAATCCATCTTCTATGTGCAATATGGAAAGCTGGACTTCACCACAGGCAGGGTGCATGTGTAATATTTTAAATTAAGTACAAGGACTTTTTTCAGCATGTGATTAAAGCTTAGAAGAATTACGTCATCCTGTGATCTAAGTTTAAATAACGAGTACTCGGAATAAGCTAAATCAGTAGAAGTTCTTTCTTCTTTCTTCCCCCTCGAGGTTAAGATTCCTGTATCCTCAAATTTCTGTGTAATTTTGCAGTCTTTGGACAAATGGGAATAGACCCATCCAGCATAAAACAGAACATCTTATTGCTGCTATCTTCCTTTACTTTCTTAACTAGCATTAGTTTGTTTGGTATTCGAGGGGACCTCACAGTAAATTCCTAGAAAGGAGGAATACATACTCAACAGAAGTCATTATGACATTTGAAGATTCTTTACATAAGGTATCTGTGGAGTAGTTTCTGCAAGTTACGGGCACATGCAGAAATGCAAAAAATTTGGTTCAAGAAGCTATGAATAACTGTGGTAACAACTTCATTTTGTGTCATTCTTCTATATATGTAAAGCATTCTAAGTGCACTGTCCGTGTGAACCAGGTGTGTATTGCTCACTGGAATAAATGCAAGTCCTGCATGTCTGTCCCAATAAAAACTCATGGGTTGGATTGGAAAGGACCTTAAAGATAATCCAGGCACAACTTGCACTGGATCAGGGTGATCTAAACCTCATCCAATCTGACCTTGAACACCAAGCTAAAGCTAATGAGGCAGTTTCTGTTGACTAAGGTGAAGGTTCCTTTGAATCTATGAGGCATTATAGTAGTATGTTAAAAAATATAGTTAATGCAACCATGTAAGCAAAATGACTGAAAACTCTGTGGCAGGGCAATTTGTACAAACTGCTGGATCTGTTCGATTTTTTTTTTTGAGGAAAAGTGAGAATTTGCTTTGAAAGGGTGTTGTATTTTTTTGAATTTTTTTATTTTAAATTGGATTTAAATGGCAAACTAAGAAACTAACCTGCTGGGCAAATACGACAAGTGTTCTGCTAGTCTTGTTAGGCTGCTTATTAGCTAAACCAAATGTATCTACTGTGATGATCATGAAATGTTTCTTCATACATGTCACATAAGTAGGAACAGGTGAAATACGACTGTGGCTGGAAAACTGTTTTGGTCAGTGTATTTACAAGCAAAGAACACTTGCCCTGCAAATGGCATTTTAAGTTTTTTTCAAGCTGGATCCAGCTTTGTTTGAACACTTGACTATATAAGACTTTTCCAGCACAAATACATCATCTGGTTGTGAGGAATTAACATAAATACAGGGTCAAAATAGGCTTTCTGTGAAGTTTCTAGATACTGTAGCATTGTTGTCTCTTATCTCCATAAGAGGTACATTTTTTTTAAACCCCACTTTTTAATATAACACCACAAGGCAAGACTCACTAAATTTTATACAGAATGAAATACTCTGGTGGTTTTCCACCTTGTTTCTTTTCTTAACTAAGTAAGTTTTAAACTTGTGTTAAATCAATACTGCTAAAGATAATCCAATGAAAACACCAAAATTGTGTTTTCTTTTTTCTTCGGAATAAATTAATTCACAAGGTACTTTATCTTGTTTAAAACGCAGCCCAAGAGATAACAAATAACATTTTTTTAAATGTAGAAAAATAAACTAAATGTAGTGGGTAGTTTAACAACATTGATAAATAAAATCTAAACATCAATACTTGTTAGCATTCCTCTAACTCCAGGCTTCTCCAGTGTAATGAAAACCTTGCACTATTGCTTAATGCTGTAACATTATTGATTATTAACTATTATTATTTGCTGCTTGAAAGCCCAATTTACACAAATTGGTTAATGTAAAATCTGCCATGAAAGCTATGAAAAAATAATATAACTGTGAATTAAATCACTAAATTCCAGCCAGAACGGAAAATTCACATTATTTAATCAAGACCAGTAACATGTAATGAAGCTTGAGAAATTTTTGAAAGTAGTTAACTAACAGCTGTGCGTGTTCTGTTAAGATGTCCCAATACAGAAGGTGCACCTTGACCCATCTAGTTGATCTGTCTACCCCTAAACACCTGTAGTGAAGAAATTATTAGATTCCTATTTTGTAATAATTAGAACTCTGCTGAATTCTGAAACAATTCATGCAAATACAAAACCCTCTTGTACTGCTTGGCTGAGGAAGATCTCTCTACTCTTATCTGATTCAGGGCTCTCACAGGAGGATATACCAGTTAATTCATGCGTGAGGTATATACGAAGTGATGCAAATGTCTTATGCAACAAATACCTGGGCTTCTGCAAGAAGAGAGTTGGACTTCATAGCTAGGAGCTGGCAAAGTGTCATAGTCAAGTGCCACCTTCTGTACGACAAGGGATGTTCTATAAGCGCCATGACTATTTGTACTCCTCTGCAATAAATACTGCAGGACACTTATTCAAATATTCACTTAGGCAAGTGGCTGCTTGTGTGGTTCTTTCACCTAATATTCCCCACATGAGAGAATTCTTTTAATTATCATATTTTGGACTTTCTCAGATCCTGGTTTGAATCATGTCCTGTTTGATCCAAGCAAACCACCCCCTGACAGAACAACAAGGAAAATCTAAAGATATAGTATTATAGAATGGCAAAGAAAAAGTGGAATAAGATATCTTAGCTGGAGAAGACATAAGTGGGAGGAGAAGGGATTTGATGGGGAAGGTCACTGGAGGAGGATATCAAGTTGCTGGTGATGCTATCAGAGTGCAGCCCATGGTTGTTTTTAATACAGAAAAAGTGTAACCATTGAAGTGTTGCCTGTACACAGTCATGGGTCATTTCTTTCCTACAGAGAGAGTAGAAGGCTGGCAAAGGGTGACAGGGTTAGGTTTGGAATAGTTTAGCTGCCTCTTGCTCCTGATGCTCTTAGTTCTGTTAAGAAATATCCTGGAATACTTTATTTTAGTATAACATTCAAATGTGTGTCTTCTTACAGTTTTGAAACTATTATATGAGTCATAGAAGTTTATTCTAGTCTTTGAGCTGCTTTACAGTGTCTCATGTGGAAAGAGAGAGACAGCTGTGGAAAGAGCAATGCATTTTTTTTCTTTGACTAATGTTATGCTTCAGGAATTCCACTAAATTCTGTAAGCCTACCCAAACTTTCCAAGTTACTTATATGCTGATGATTTCGTATGTATTATATCATAGAATCACCAGACTGTAAAAGACATCTGAGTTGATCGAGTCCAACCATTCCCATCTGCCACTAAAACATATCCTTAAGTACATCATCCACCCCTCTTTTAAACCC
>WAAB01014798.1:0-65712 GCA_013389865.1 Piaya cayana | reverse complement strand
TCTATGATTCTATGATCATGGCAGAGGAGGAGGGGGCATGGCAGGTCAGACATGGCACAGAGTGCTGCAACCCCCTGGCCTCCCTAGCATCACTTCTCCCATGGTGAGGGAACATCTGTCTGCTCTGGACCCCTGCTGAGGCATCAGCCTGCTTGTCACCCTGTGCTGTAGGTCCCCTTGGTGTTGTGTGGTGTGGCCGACCTTGGGACTTTGAGGTGCAAGTCTCCTTGACACCCTGTGATTTGGGTCCCTGGGTCAGCGGTGTCGCCTCATAAATATCTGGCTTTGTAAGACAGCCACGCAGCTGCTCAGCACTGTGCTTGAGACAGAGGATCGAACTCTGCCAGATCTGAGCTTTCTCTTAAGAAGACAAAGAGTATGCGCACTTTTGGTGAACATGGGCTTTCTGTGGCTTTCAGTGGTGTTCAGTACGTATGTGTCCTTTGGTGAGAAAAAGACCTTTATAGGGTTTCCTTTTGGATGAACACAGGGGCCTGCCAGTAGCACAGTCTCCCTTTTCTGCTCTATTTCTCTCAAAATCCTCTCAAAAAACTTCTGTAGCAACTCCAAATCTTGTGGCAACTCCAGCGTACCGAAACACTGAAGGAAAATCCCCCTTCAAGGCCAACTCAACAAACACCCTGTGCTACAGAGAATTAAAAGCCCTCTACAGATGATCCTATGCAGCCAAAATGTGGCAAATATCATTTGCCAGGGGCTGCCCAGGAATGATGTACTCCTGCTGTGGATCATACAGGGCTGATGAGAGGCACAAGGGGTCTTGGCTGAGGGCCTTGTGGGTAGGTCTTCAGCTGTGACTGTGCTGCATGACAGGACATCATGTCTCATGATGGGCATTGCTAGTGTGAAGTGAAGTCCATTTCCTTCCTACCAACACGCATGTATGAACAGAAGATAATGTGCAGTAAACAGCTTTGGAAAATGCTGGACTATCATCTGCTTTTTAAAGGAGAAGTCTCAAGTTAGTGAAAAAATCATTGACACTTTATGGCTTAAATTGTGTGTGAGCAATTGTACTGGATCTGGCTGGGATTGAACTGACTTTCTTCATAGCTGGCAATATGGTGCTGTGTATTGGATTTTGGTTAAAACAATATTGATAAAACGCTCATTTGGCTGTTCCTGGACACTTTGCATAGCACTGAGACTTTGCTCATTTCCTACTCTGCCCCTGTCACCAGTGTGAAAGCTAGAAGTGGACAAGGAATAGGGAACAGACAGAGCTGACATAGCTGCCTCCAAGTCACCAAAGTGATAATCCAAGCCATACTCACCAATCAAAACTAGGGGTAGATGAAAAAAAAAAGAATAGGCAGGGGTATCTTCCAAGGTGGCCACTGCTCAGAGACTTGCTGGGCATCACTGTGCCCACCACTAGGAGGTAATGAGTGACTACCTATGTATCTCCTGGTTTTGGTCTGCTTGTTTGTTTGTTTTTCCTTTCCTTCACCTATTTGTCTTTA
Organism: Piaya cayana; assembly: GCA_013389865.1. Lineage (NCBI taxonomy): Eukaryota > Metazoa > Chordata > Aves > Cuculiformes > Coccyzidae > Piaya > Piaya cayana. Next base: position 64,228 of record WAAB01014798.1, on the reverse strand, counting down.
TCTTGACATATGACTTCTCTTGCTTTTGATCTTCCTATTCTGTCATCCTCACCTCTGGGCAGGGAGAATTGAGCAACTGTCTGCATGAGTGCTTGCTGCTTGCCTGGGTCAGCCCATAGCAGTAGTAGAGGGGAAATCCAATAAGGGAAGTGAATATGTTTGCATGTCATCCCCATTTCCTTTTTCTTTCAGTTCATGTGAAATTTGTAACAAATAATGGTGTTATGGAGTTCTGCTGTACTGAGTTTTGATAAGGGACTAACAAGGGTGGAATATATTATTTAATGTGTTACATGTAATATTAAGTATTATATCTTAGCTTATAAGTTATTACTCTGAAACTTTTTTTGTGGTGTCTGACTGACTGTAAAGGAGGTCAGTAATTTTAAAGTAAAATAATTTCTCTTCGTGACTGTCAAAATTTGATCAGAGTCTATCTGGAGTTTCTAGAAAGATTCAGTACTTTTGTGGAATGTCTTACCTGATATAAATAAATACAGTAGAAACCAATACATAACCTCCTACAAATTGTGCTGTATAATACAGTAATAAACTTTTGAACTCTGTACTTTCGGGGAGCATCTGAGGGAGTTCCAATGCTTTCATTATGGCAATATGTTTTCATAGAATCACCATAGAATCACCACCACCAGGCTGGAAGACAGCCACCGGATCATCAAGTCCAACCATTCCTATCAAACACTAAACCATGCCCCTCAGTACCTTGTCCACCCGTGCCTTAAACACCTCCAGGGAAGGTGAATCAACCACCTCCCAGGGCAGCCTCTGCCAGTGCCCAATGACCCTTTCTGTGAAAAAATTCCTCCTAATCTCTAGCCTAAACCTCACCTGGCAGAACTTGAGGCCATTCCCTCTTATCCTGTCCCCTGTCACTTGGGAGAAGAGGCCAGCTCCCTCCCCTCTACAACTTCCTTTCAGGTAGTTGTAGAGAGTAATGAGGTCTCGTCTCAGCCTCTTCTTCTCCAGGCTTAACAACCCCAGCTGTCTCAGCTGTTTCTCATAAGGCCTGTTCTCCAGCCCCTTCACCAGCCTTGTTGCTCTTCTCTGGACTCACTCCAGAACCTCAACATCCTTCTTGTGGTGAGGGGCCCAGGAGGTCTACCAGTTTAATAAAGGCCTGGGCATATGTGTTGTGGTAACAGGCTTTGCAACTGTGTATCTATGTGCCATGCAAGTCAAGGCAAGTAGAAGAAGAGAGAGATGGAGCTTGGGTGTTTCTTTCTGATAAAACTTTAACCCTGAGGGTGGATTTCAATTTTACTGTGGACAGTCCAGTTTTCCCCTAGTATAAAAAGCCTGAATAATTTCTCACACACAATGACGTTATTACTGTCATCAATTGCTCTGATGTTTCGACGTGATGACTCTTTTTTTTCTCCATATTTAACACAATTTGGATGACCCCTTGAACTCACAGGACCTAATATGTGGAAACAAAGAAGCATTGGTGTTGGTAATGATGAGGTTTACACCACTGGTTTGTTTCAAATCTATTTTTTATGCTGCCATGAATCACGGTAGATTTGATTTGTTTAAAATAATATTCCTAAGTCTAATTCCTTTACTATGCCGGCTCTTGGACCAACATAATTTATTAAAATTGCGTAACTGTGCCTCTCTAAACTTCAGAGATATGGAGTTATGAGATATCTATTCTGTTGTCTTCATTGTTAGAGGGAATAGATATGTTACAGAAAATACAAGTAGGTATGTTGAAATAGACCTTTCTTCTGCTAAGATACCATGGTAAAGCTTTATTATATAGTTCATTCTCCAATGGGATTGTTGATTTAGGTTGGGTTGTGGCTTACAGGTGTAGTGGAATTTGCAGATGTACTTTTGCAGAAGTGGTTTGTACTGGTGGATTTCTAGTCCAATGCAAAGCCTCTGCAGCTTACTCTCAAGGTAGTTACAGGCTGAAGTGGAGTATTTTTTAGAACTCTCTTTGCTTCTGTAGTAGGGAATGCTGTAAGCTAAGCTGATGCTTTGTAGTCTGATTGAATGTTAAATTCTCTAAAATAAAGAGCAACAAAATATACAGCATCACAGACAATCCTGTTTGAGGTTCGAATTCTTGATACTTGACCATACCTGCAGCTAAAAGTCAAGGATGTAAGTAATTAGTGGTAGTAAGATGGGACTATACATATATACAAAGAGAAGAATGCACAAGTGACTCATTTTGCCTAAGGAATATAAAATTTCTGCACAGTTAATTGAATTCACAGAATCACAGAATCACAGAATCACTGAGTTGGAAGAGACCCACTGGATCATCGAGTCCAACCACTCCCACAAAACACTAAACCATGTCCCTCAGGACCCTGTCCACCCGTAACTTAAACACCTCCAGGGAAGGCGAATCAACCACCTCCCTGGGCAGCATATTCCAGTGCCTAATGACCCTTTCCGTAAAAAACTTCCTCCTAATCTCTAACCTAAACCTCCCCTGGCGGAGATTGAGGCCATTCACCCTTGTCCTGTCCCCTGACACCTGGGAGAAGAGGCCAGCTCCCTCCTCTCCACAACCTCCCTTCAGGTATTTGTAGAGAGCAATGAGGTCTCCCCTCAGCCTCCTCTTCTCCAGGCTAAACAACCCCAGCTCTCTCAGCCGCTCCTCATAAGGCCTGTTCTCGAGCCCCTTCACCAGTTTCGTTGCTCTTCTCTGGACACTCTCCAGAGCGTCAACATCCTTCTTGTGGTGAGGGGCCCAGAACTGCACACAGTATTCAAGGAGCGGTCTCACCAGTGCCGAGTACAGAGGGAGAATAACCTCCCTCAGTCATGGTCTGATAAAAATACATGCTATTTCAGATTTAATTTTTATCTACTTCATTTTAATTTTGCAGAAGCAGTGTTTCAGTATTAGCACAATAGCAGTAAACAACATATACAGAAAATAAAAACCCAATAGCCTGAAAGCAGTGTTGTGACACAAAAGCAAATGTCCTGTATTACAGTCAAAAAAACCCAGACTGGATTAGAAGCTTCAAAAAATAAGAACCATAATCTCATATACTTTAGCCTTTTCCTGCTTTCTGAGGAGTAGCAAAGACCCTTATTTTAAATAAGAACCAGACCTGAAGATTTTTTATACCTTGTAAATACTAGCTATTTGTGTTTCTGTAAGGATTTTACTTACTTATAGCTGAATTTTAGTGGAAAATAGTGGTGACAGTCCCCAGGGAAAATGGAGTATAGTTACACAGAAATAAACTGGGGAAGTTGTGCAGCAAATAAATTACTCATGTGAGAATTTATGACTGGTTTGTTTATATACTGATTTATTGCTTTGACTAGAAATGTCAGTAGCAATATTCTTTGCTTTATGAAATTAAGAGTGACAGTTAGAAAATTCAGGGCCGTCAAGGTGTTCTATTAGCTCACACTGTATGTGATATCTGCATTATTTTATGTCTATAATTTTGCATGCAACAGCCACAATTCTTATGTTTCTTCTATTTTTACCTTAAAACAAGAAATGGATCATACTCATGTACGTCAGTTATAAAATTGATTGTTTTGTTCACTGGTGTTTAAAGTTGTCTCAGAATGAAGACATTACACATGAAAGATGAGATAGGGTATGTACATTTTTAAATTTACATGGGACAATACAGGCTGATATTTTAGATTAGCTGACAAAGGATTTTTTCTGAACTTACTTGTCACTACAAAATATGTAGTTATGTTAAAGTGAAGATGTAAGATTGGGTTGCTCTGGTCTTTATGACTTCATATGCCACATACCCATGGCTAGTTATCAGTTCTAGCTTTTGTTTTTAGCAATGAATCAGAAAATCAGAGAATCATAGAATCACCAGATTGGAAGAGAGCCACTGGATCATCAAGTCCAACCATTCCTATCAAACACTAAACCATGCCCCTCAGTACCTTGTCCACCCGTGCCTTAAACACCTCCAGGGAAGGTGAATCAACCACCTCCCAGGGCAGCCTCTGCCAGTGCCCAATGACCCTTTCTGTGAAAAAAATTCCTCCTAATCTCTAGCCCAAGCCTCACCTGGCAGAACTTGAGGCCATTCCCTCTTGTCCTGTCCCCTGTCACTTGGGAGAAGAGGCCAGCTCCCTCCTCTCTACAACTCCCCCCTCAAGTAGTTATAGAGAGCAATGAGGTCTCCCCTCATCCTCCTCTTCTCCAAGCTAAACAACCCCAGCTCTCTCAGCTGTTCCTCATAAGACCTGTTCTCTAGTGTTCGTTTAAACCAGTGAAGTGGGTTTTTTAACCAATAATAAAGAATGGTGCATTGTTTCAGAAAAATGGCTGAAAGAAGCAAAAGCATATACAATAGTAATTTATGAGAGGACAGAAAACAGGTGTGGTTTTTTTAAAGTAAATTTTTCTTTGAAATAACTGTGTAATTGTAGCACTGAAAATGACCAGGTCAGTGGGTAACAAGGAGCTGATAATCACGTATTTTAAAAAGTCTGGAGCAAAATCCTTTGGATGAAAGCTAGTCTAAAGGTTAAATAATAATAAAAAAGACAATGAGAGAATATGTTATCAATTTTTAACTACCAGAAGATTGAGTAACTATGGGTGAAGATTCTTTCAGTGCTGTTTCCAAAGCATTTCAGTCTGTGAAATGCTGGATCTGTAATCTTCTGCAAGCCATCTTGGATTGTGTTAACTGGCAAACAAGAACAGTGTTGGTAGCAAATATGTCAGAGCTGTGGATTGCATTGGCATAAAGCCACGCCATTTACGGAAGCCTTTCTTTCATCATTTGTTGTGTACTGACACACTAGAGCACAGACAGCATATTTTCTTGATCCTATTCTCTTTGGGATTCCCCCTGGCTGGAGGATCAGTTAATAGATGGGAGTAAGTCACATTTCTGCCTCTTGTGTTCTGTAATGATTAGTGCTTAGGTAGGCAGTCCTGTGCTGCCATGCAAGGAACACAAGAGCAGAGCACTGCTGGATGGAAACATACTCTTAATGGTGACTGTATTCTGTGAGATATGGAGTATTACTAGCTATCATGCCTCCTGGTCATATGCACATTTCATTCTAAGACATATATTCATTTGGATAACAAAAGCAGACGCACTTATGCTGAACCTAGGAAATCAGTGCATAGAGATAAAAACTACAGAACCTTTAGAGTACATAGAAATGAAAATAAAGTACTCTCACTGTAATGCCACTAGTGGCACACAAAACCCCTAAATTTTTATTTTCAAATGAAACATGATTTGACTTAATATAGCCTGCAACCAGTATAAAATACTTAAATAGTATTGTTTACCTATATACTTAGAAATTATTTGAAGATAATTCAGTATAAGCCAAGCTTATGAGACTTTTCTACAGTATTTTTAACATATTCCATCCTCCAGAGAGACTTTTATTAGTTGAGTGTCTCATGTCATGCCCTTGTTAACAAGTCCTCTAATCTCAAGGATTGTAGAGTAGACATGAAAGAGTCAGTGCAAGAGTCAGTTTTCATCCAGCTGTAGTTTTATTCTGTCTGTAATGTTTGTCAGAAGTTTCCTCCGGAGCTGTTCACTGTCTTTGCAGGACCTTTTATTTGCTTAGATATAGTACAGTTTGCATCAGTGCATTTATGCTTAAACTATTAAACTCCTCTAGAAACTGAATTAACTCTCATCCATGGTGCTCAGAACTGATAACCTAAGATGGATCCGCACTGCTCCCCAGGGAAGCAGAAAGAGTGTTCCTCATTGGAAGAAGTGCTCCTCTTTGTGAGAACAGGTTGTGGATACACTTATTCTGCCTCTTCATGAAGCCAGTTTATAATTGTCACAGATTCTGATTGATGCACAAAAGCAGATGTACTATTTCTGGATTAGTGCTAGCCCTGGAAAATGCATTTCCACTTCACTGCACCAGAACTACAAGTCCCATCAGTTCTTAGCCAACCTAACATCCCAGTCATAAATACTCTTCCAATTAAGAATCATGGGCACCTCTAACTCAGGATTCACTGTAAATGACTCAGGCTATAAAGTATTATAAAATATTCTTTTTTAATAGAAAGTATTTGCCATCTGTTGTCATGACCTGCCTTCCTGCCTTTACAGTGAGAATAAACACATCCTTAATATCAGAGTCTTCACCTATAACTTAGTTTTAGTTTGTTGCTGCAGGTTAGCTGAGGCCTTCATGCTAAGGCAATATACCTAAAATGATGTAATCCAAGGAATATCATAAAGTTGCAGAAGTAGCACTTTTCAGATTTCCATCATATTTTGTTTTCTGAGACTCGATTTGGAACTGACTTAACTTTTCCACAGCTAGCCTCTGAATAAAAACTAGGCTAAAGATTTTTTAAAAAAATGTAAATTGCTATGAATGCTTCTTTTCTCCAGTAGAATTGATTTGGGAATCTCTCCCTCATTGGACTGCGAGAATGGCAACATACCTTTCAACCTTTACAAGGAGCAGAACTATTGTTCAAATGAATATAGCATTTATACCGGTACTAATTTCCTATTTCTGGGTATAGAATAGGATTTTACCAGAAAGAAACTGTCTTTCTAACAGCTATAAAAAATGTGTGTCATCAAGAAGACAGTAAAAAAAAAGCAGAAGGATTTCACAGTCAGAGGTTACCAGGCCTGAAATTTTAGGTTTATTTTCTCTTTTTCCTTTACTCTATACTGTAAGAAAGATACAAAATACCCTCAAATTTTGGTAGCGTCTAATAATGTGATTTTTTCTGTATGTGTACATGTATACACATGCATATTTTAAATGTTTTTAAAACAGTCTTTAATGTTCTATATTGAACTGAAGCAGTCTGAACTTAAACATACCTTTAAAAACACAATTTCTTTTAGAATTATGCAAAACCATAAGTAAGAATTAAATCAGCATGGTAATAGGATTTTTTCCTTTGTGACGCTGCAAATAAAGTCCAGCTGATCTGCACAGGAATGGAAGCATCACATGGCTGTACAAAACTTCAAGAGTTCTAGGTGACAACCCGTAAGTAACATGTACTTTAAGTTAAAAATGAGATGCCAGAAGGCAAAACAATTACATTATGTTTACAATGAATCGCAAATATAGAAGAGCTGAAAGATTTCTTTTCTCTTTCCTTCAGAATATGAATATGGGAAAAATTGTCACAACTAATTTTCTGTCAAAGTCGGTACTAGTACACCTATAAAAACATTTGTAACTTCTTGAGAACTGAAACTGCCGGGGATCTCACAACTTTCAAACAGAAAGTAGAAGTTAGCTTGATATTCATCATATTTAAGTTGATTTTATAAAACGATGACTGTGCATGGTAGCTATCTTGATTAATGCTGTGAAAATTATGCTCTTTGCTTATAAATTGTTTCTGGCCATGTTCACAGTGAAACAAAACTCTTAAGAAGCTGGACTGAGAACCTGAACAAACAAGCTTTATTTAAAAAAAGGAATTTATCTAGATTATTTTTCAAATGTAGACGTGAGGCTTGAGTCAAAAAGAAAAAACAATAGTCTAAGAGTAACACTGGAGGTGGTCTTAGACACTGTACTGCAGGCAGCCCTCTTTGAGGATGGAAGTGAAAGCACTTAAGTATGTCTGGTAACCTTAACCATGCATGAGTAACATCCTTTCAGACATGTCAGGACCACAGCACTTCTAATAGTTTGTGAGAGGTAAAGAATTAAAGCATACTATCTATAACTTATTGAAAGTGTGTTCTTTTGTTGTTAGTCTTTTGTTTTGTTTTTTTTGTTTGATGTTTGATGCATCAGGCACAAAAAATTAAATATCTTGAAATTCGCAGTTATTTAGAAGGACCAGATATCTTCAGCATCTCTTGTCAAGTAAGACAGGGTGCTTTTGATGGTGTGTTTAGCAAGACCCACTTTTCCATTTTTAGCATTTTTCAAATGCAGACATTGAAGGATGATGTGTGAGTGCTGTACTTAGTACCTTCATGTTACAAAGGGGCAAACTAAACCTTGAGACTTGAGACAGCTATGTAGCAGAAAAAGTTTGAGTTCAACAGTACAAGTGAGTCTAGATAGCCAAATAACACTCAGATCTGGACTGAAGTGTAGGAGTCTTAATTGTCTGGAGAGTTGATGCTTGGTCCCTAGTCTGATTCGTCTCTTGCAAGTCTTATAGCAGCGTTGGGCCCAGGTAGTCAAAGTCTGTGTCTAATGCCTAAACTGCATGGTTTGAGGGTAGAAGACATGGACTGTGGAAACCAGAAATCGTTAAATTCCACCATTTTTTACAAAAACACTGTAAACTTATACTGTTGCCCTTAGATAGTATGCAGTTATTCTTCCAGCTTGCAGTTTTTCAAAGCAGTTAAAGGCTCTCTTTAAAGCAGTTAAAGTTTCTCTTTTTATTGATTTCATCAGCCAGGCAAGAAAATTTTTATAAAAATTGCTAATGGATGAAGGAGATTGTGGTTGTAAGATTACAAGTTAGAGAAATATTTATGCTGTATCAGCTATTCTTAGACTGTATTCTGAAGAGGTAGTATTTTCATATCTCTCCAATTGGAGAGATATGGATTTGATGGGTGGACACTATAGTGGATAAGAAACTGATTGGATGGTCAATGGCTCAAAGTTCAGATGGAGATCCATGAATACTGGTGTCCCTCAGGGGTCCATACTGGCACTGGTGCTGTTTAATATCTTCATCAATGTTATTGACAGCAAGATTGAGTGCACCCTCAGCATGTTTGCAGATGACACAAAGCTGAGTGGTGCAGTTGTCACACAGTAAGGACAGGATGTCATCCAGAGGGACCTGGACAGGCTGGAGAAGTGTGCCTGTGCGACCTTCATGAGATTCAACAAGGCCAAGTGCAAGGTCCTGCACCTGGGTCAGGGCCATACCCGTTTTCAGTACACAGTGGGGGATGACATAATTGAGAGCCACCCTGCAGAGAGGGGCTTGGGGGTGCTGGTTGATGAGAAGCTTGCCATTAGCTGGCAATGTGTGCTTGCATCCCAGAAGGCCAACCGTATCCTAGGCTGTGTCAAGAGAAGTGTGGCCCACAAGTCAAGGGTCCTATTCGTCTCTTCTGAGACCTCATCTGGAGTCTTGTGTCCAGTTCTAGAATCCTCAACATAAGAAGAATACGGAACTATTGAAACTGCTCCAGAGGAGGGCTACAAGGGTGATCAGAAGAACAGAGCACCTGCCATATGAAGACAGGCTGAGAGAGTTGGGGTTGTTCAGCCTGGAGTAGAGAAGTCTCCAAGGAGACCTTATAGCAACCTTCTAGTACCTGAAGGGCAGCTACAAGGAAACTGGGGAGGGACTGTTTACAAAGGCTGGTAGTGATAGGACAAGAGGCAAGGAGTATGTACTGCAGAGGGGCAGATTTATTCTAGATATAAGGAGGAATTTCTTCACTATGAGAGTGATGAGGCACTGGAAGAGGTTGCCCAGGGAGGTTGTAGCTGCCCCATCTCTGGAGGTGTTCGGGACCAGGTTGGATGGGGCCTTGGGCAGCCTTATCTAGTGGAACGTGTGCCTGTCAATGGCAGGAGGAGTTGGATCCCTTCCAACCCAAACTATTCTATGATTCTATGATTCTACCTATCTATATTGGTGTAAGGCAGTGGTAGACTCCATGCCCCTAGGGAAATTGTTTCACTTTTTGTGATTTCCCACATCCATACAGACACAAGCAGACATTTGGGGTTCCCAGCATTGTTCTTTTTCTTCCACTCTCTCCCTTTCTTTCTACATAGCCACAATACACATATTATTAATTTGTCATATCTTTAATTCTTGTAAGATGAATAAGTGGACTTTCGTCTTTTCCAGTAGAGTAAATGTCAGTGAAAGGACAGCATAGGTTTTTGAACAAATATGCACTACATTAATACATGCTAGTGTTGCACATGCAGTGTTAGTACATTCGAACTTTTGTCTCTGCAGTAGCACCATGTGCTGTGTTAAACCAACTAAGGCAAAGAGTTTATTTTGTACTGAATAAAATAAAGCACAACAGATGTTATGACTGAGCATAAAAATCTATTTTTATTGTATGCAATCAATAAACACCTCATTCAGAAGTTCTGCAATGCATCATAATGTGAATGCACAAAATTTAATATTTTTGTTTATACACCGACATAGAGGTATATAACATTGCAGGGATTTCTGAGACAAATTGCCAGCCATGTGGTTGTAAAATCAAACACAACAAATAATAATGTTGAGGTGTGTGTATAAGGACAAGGCAAACATAAAAACTAAATAGAAAGTGGCAAGAAGCCTTATCTGAGGTAATGGTGTATAAGAAAATATGTCTTCTATGCATTAACACACATATAAATATGATACAATTGAGGTCACAAAGTTAAATAACTGGACTTAAGAAATGCTCAAATTTAAGGATGTGCAGAGTTTTAAGTGATTCTTCTTGACTGTATCTGTCTTCTGAAATTATAAGACCCATAAACTAAGTTTTCCAAGAACCTTGACTCATGGCGTAAACAGGGTAGACTTGCTCTGGCAATGGATCAAGTTAGGTAGAGATAAGTTCTGCTGATGGGATTTCTGTGTCATTTTTAGCTGAATTGGACATTATTTGATGACTGAGGGTGTGAAAGTACACTTATTTGCCTGTTAAAGCAGTGTAATACCTTAAATACACATAGATGTAGAGAACAGTGATTACACACTGAGCTTCCTCTATGGATACTCTAGACTACAGCTGAAAGTACCGTACTGTGCTTTCAGACAGGAAGGTCCTTCCTCCCATCTTCTGGTCCTCCTCCTTCCCTGTAATAGGGAAGTATCTGTGAGTGTCTGCACCAGGAGGCTGGGAGGGCAGCTAATGGCCTGCTAGCCTGGATTATAGTTTACCATATTGCACATTTTGATTGTAGATGGGAATTTGATTATAGATGGAAATTAAGAGAAAATTAAATATTGATGAGTCACTTATTAAGTGACTACTGACACCTTTATGAACAGAATGAAGCAGAATAGAAGATTTTGTGGAAAATTAGTTTGTATTTATACAACTATCAATTGTCTACAACATACACACAGAGTGGACTATGTTATGGTTACACATGTGACTTCAGTGCTGATTTTTAAAGTTTTGTGTGCCTAATTTTGCAACTGTCATAGCTTAGCCAGACTAAGACAGGAAAACAGATGTCTCTCCCACAAAGCACACCATGCCATGTATCAAATCTTTGTTTCACTATACACAGGTACTAGAATTCATAATCAAATGATTTAAAGTAATTTTTAAAATATGTGGAATATGCATTTATTCTAGAATTTTGAGGGAAAAAGACAAGGTGGTTCTGGTAAATTTAAATAGGAAATTATGAAAGGTTCAGTTTTAATTAGACAATGGAGCATGCAAAAAATCACTCTTAGAGGTCATGGTCTGATGAAGTTTTAAGTAACCGACAGCACAGCATTCTGGAAAGGTCATGAACCCCAGCTCTATGCACGATTATATATTATGGACTCATAGAATCAGAGAATCATAGTCAGAGAATCATAGAATTGCTACGTTGGAAGAGACTTCTTAGATCATCAAGTCCAACCATTCCTATCTGCCACTAAACCATGTCCTTGAGTACCTCATCTACCTGTCTTTTAAATACCTCCAGGGAAGTGTTCTGATGTCCTTAGCTGAATCTCTGTAAAGAAAGGAGATATGAAAGATCAAGTTGTACTTGTAAAGCTTCTCAAAAGTTAAGCTATAGCCTGACATGGTATCGCCTAATACTTTCATTTTGCCTTAGTTTATTTATTAGAATAATTAATCTAAAAAGAAATTAAAGACCAAGGCTACAGGTAATGGAATTTGGTGGTCAATTTGCATTAAAAGGTGCAATACTAAGGTATTTTTAAAACTGGAGAAAAAGGAGAGGGGGAGAGCTTAAGGGCCTGGCTAATCAGTTTGAGGTAATTCTTGCAGAATCCATATATATGTTAGCTGAGAGGGATTTTAAGGGTAATGTACTGTGTGGCTATTTGACTCAAACTGTCTCTTGTGGGTTTACCTTCCTGATCAAGCTAGCATAACCTTTTCTCTCACAGCCATAATTTTTGACTCCCTAATCACAGATGTCAGTAACAATTTTTGCTTTGACTCCTTCCTGTTACTTGGTTTAGTAGTCCAAAGATATGGACTTGTGCATGGCTTGTTTGTCCAACATAGATTTAAATGTGAATTCTACCCAGAGTTTCAACAGTATGTTCAGGAGAAAGGAAGAACAGGATTACCTTGTTACCTAACAGCATTCACTTCTTGTCCATTGTGAAGGCATTAGTAATGCTTAATGTGACAAAAAGTAAAACACTTCAGACACCTGCCCACTGACAGTCAGATGGAAAACACCCCCTCATTTCACACAAACCATCGATAAGTCAGTAATCTCTCTCTCTGTCTTTAGATAGAGAGAGTTTAGGCTAGGTGTCTAACTTCGGAGTGGCTGAAGTAATGTGAGAGGTCACCTGAGAACTGTGATTCATTCTTCATTGCAACTGACTGAATGAAAGCCTAACTGAAGGTTTGCATGTGGAACCATCCCAGTTATAGGTTTAGCAACTTATACCTATAGATCACACTGTTCGAAGAACACCAAATCAATTATTGGAAATAAATTTTGACATGTGGTTTTCTGTTTCATAGATTTCTAAAATCCTATCCTAACTTGCATAGATTTTTATATATTAATGGTTACACAAAGAGACTAAAATAGAGGAACAAAAGATAAAAACGATTTTCTTGCTCTTGGAATAACATACTGCAGATGAATATTTGCTCTGATAAAATAAACAAAATATCTAATAACTCAGAAATTATTTTTTTCAAAGAACCAAGTGATTTCTCCTTAATTGTTGTTAGGGAAGGACTGTAATTAAGAAGTCTTATTTAAATTGCTGAGCTCAACAGATGTTAGAAAGTCTTTCAGTGAACTATGGGAACACTGCATATTGTGTTGACTACATGGATTATTATGCATGAGTAGGGATATTTATATATTTAGTTAAAGTTAGGGATTATCACACTATCAATATACCTATGAAGTAAGAATAGATACTAATTTTTATAACATGCCTTTTCCTTGATATTGGCATAAGTGTGAAGACAAACAATCAGACTTATTTTATTTAAAAAATTATTAATCTCTGCAACACTCAAATAAGTTTGTATTGTCTAAAAAAATAACTTCTGCTTTGTGCTACATTTTTGCAATCCAAATGAAGGTCAATGGAGGCATATGTAAAGTCAGAACAATTTTAAAGACTTTGTCACCACGTCTGTTGTGTTGATGTCTTAGCAACAGCAATTGCAGGTTCAGAAGATTTTGAAAATATCAGCATGACAAGCCTCTATTCTGTACTCTTCATTTTTATTTGTTTAAATATTTAACATGAGTGGGAAGATCAGTCTAGAATGCTGCCTTCTAAAATATTTGTGGACAAAGATATCAGTATATTTTAATTACCTGTTAATTAGAACAAGTCATAATGAGTAAAAAAACCTGCTGTTAAACATCAGTAAGTGAGCTATCACTGACCTCAAGAGACAGAGGAACTGTTAAGGAGAAGCGACAGGTACATCAGTGACTAGCAAATGTTGTTTATATAGAGCTAGGTTTATTAAAAATATATCTGCTAAAGTGCTTCAACTCAGTGTGCTGATTTGTGCTGGGATAGAGTCAATTTTCCTCACAGTAGACAGTATAGGGCAATGTTTGGGGTTTGTGCTGGAAACAGTGTTGTTAACACAGGGATTTTTTAGTTACTGTTGAGCAGTGCTTACACAAAGTCAGCCCTCTTTCTGCTCCCTCCGTAGCCCCAGTAGTGAACTGACTGACACAAAAATTTGGTAGGGGACACAGGGGGAACAATTGACCCCACCTGACCAAAGGGATATTCCGTACTATATGGCATCATGCTCAGTAGTAGAACCAAGGGTGAGGTTGGTAAAGGGGCCACTGCTCAGGGACTGGCTGGGCATCTGTCTGTTGGTGATGAGCAACTGTTTTCTTCTGCATCACTTGCCTTTCTGAGGTTTTACTTCTCTCTTTTTGCTCAATTTCAGTNTGCTTAGTTGCCAGCTGGGGTTAAGCCATAGCACCAAGTACTGCTTTTTTTCTGGTTTAAAGGTGAAAATTCTTATTCAGGGTATCATCATACACAGCAGGATAGACAAGAATATTTCAAATAATGAACAGAGTTCTGGTTAAGTGATAAGTTCTAAAGCAGCATGGTAAAGAGCTCTGGTAGGGTGTTGGTGAGTTTGTAGCAATATCTGCACGTGTTATCTATGAAGAAGAACTAGGTAGAGAGTCAAAATATCCTTGATCTTGAGTTCCCAAATATGATATCACTTTCTCCTGATTTACAAGTCCTTTCGTGATTCTCACAACTGCAAGTTTATTCTTTGTTCTGTTTATCCTTTGTTCTGTTTATCCTTCCACTGCTATGTGCCACAGCTGCTACTGACGCTATTAATTTACTTTGGGAAGTACAGCTTTTGATGCGAGATCTCAACTAACATTTCCCTCTTTTTAGAAATTAATATAATATCCAGACTGACACCTAGAAGGCAGTTTTTTACAGATACAAAACAAGTGTTGTTTCTTACAGCTTACATTAACCCACTGTTACCTGTACTCCATAATTATCGATCTCCTCTGTGACCCTAAAGCATGCTCTGCTGTGTCTATTAGGCCACAGCCTTCATTTAACATCCCTTCAGGAGGCACCATGATGGCTGTATTCTGAAAAAGACCTTAAGTGAGGAGTAAAAAACCCACCAATTCTAAGGTTGGTTTAAGCTGAAAAAAATTTTTTTCAGCTGGCTTGAAAGGTACTTTCACACTCAGTTGTCTGTAACAGTTTCATATGTACCATAGGATTACAAAATGCTATCATGACTTAATAACTTAATGGGCTTCATGGAATCTCCATCTTCCTTGCTATCAGTGGGAGAGCACCTGCCCAAACTAATTTTGATTGATTCCTTTGTATAATTTGGGGGTAAGCATGAAATAGAATGTTTTTTAAATGCCGCTTCCAACACAAACCCATTTTATGATCCTATGAATCAATCAGGAGACATCATATGGAGATATTTGTGGAAAAACTTAGGTGTATGACTTGCAGTATTTTTACCCAGTTAGAGCATATAATAACTTGATAACAATATTGCCATAAAGTATGAACACTGAAAATACAGTCCATTTGCTTAATCAATATCTTACCATTCCAGGCTGATCAAAAGGTAAGATAATTGTCTATTGAGAACTGTATTCATAATTTTATAGTGTATGCCATAATGTCTGGAAACCATAAGTAACCCTTTTAAAATGAACAATGCTTCCTAGTACATCACAGAGCCCTCTAGCACAATAAGGACATGGAGTTGCAATGGGTCCAGAGGAGGGCTACAAAGATGATCAGAGGGCTGGAGCACCTCTCCTGTGAGGACAGGCTGAGAGAGATGGGATTGTTCAACCTAGAGAAGTCTCTGAGGAGACCTTATAGCGACCTTCCAGTACCTGAAAGTGGCCTACAGGAAAGATGAAGACAGACAAGGCCTGTTGTGACAGGATAAGGAGTAATGGTTTCAAAGTAAAGGAGAATAGCTTTAAACTGGATATAAGGAAGGAATTTTTTTAAATTCGAATGGTGAAACACTGCAACAGGTTGCCCAGGGAGGCAGTGGAGGCTCCATCCCTAGGAACATTTAAGGTCAGGTCAGGTGAGGCTCTGAGCAATCAGATCTAATTGAAGATGTATCCTGCTCCTTCAGGACGATTGGACTAGATGACCTTTAGAGGTACCTTCCAAACCAAAGCATTCTATGATTCTATGATCTAAAGTATAATTTTTTTAATTACAGAGGGAAGCCTAACAGTACCTTAATAATTTTCTGCTATCAGCAGAAGTAGTGAATGAATAAGAGAGCTTGTGGGTGGATTTATACGGTCTGTTTATCTTGAAAAACAGAGCATAAATATTGCTTTTACATCATACATGAAAAAAATTCTAAAAGAAAGAGTTAGATGTAGAGAGTTCTACTTCAGATACATCCTGATATCTAGGGTAAGCTGGTCTGTCACAGATATGTATTACTTCAAGTAGGATGGGAGCATACAACCTTATTTGTAGATGCTGTCACTGTTGTCCTAAGTGAAAATATAACCACAAAGTTCAGGAGGTCTCTTCAAACTCAGTAAGGAATGGAAATAACAAGTAAGCTGCCACTGATATTAAGGAGTCATCTTGCTTTCTTAGGCACACATAAAGCATTCTGAAAAGCTGAGTTAGGTTAAAGACTCTTTTCGGCTTGCCTTCTGAAGTCTTCATTTGCAACAGTAGATGTGAAGTGCATTTATATTTTGAAACAAATATTCGTAAGTCATCTGTCAGCAAATCAATTGCCTGTGCATCATGCTCACTGTGAAAGAAAATGTAGTACAGCATCCTGTTAATAATTTACATTTATAACTTTCCTTCATGAACTATGTGTTCTCTCAAGTCTTGCAAGTGTTACTGTATTAGTCTTAGGGTTTAACTTTTTGTCCATCCTGCTGATAGCAATAAATTTCCTCTAGTACCCTGAGATTTACTACTTACTTCCCAAAACAGCAGCTGATAGCAAAAATCTTACAGTATGTGTAATATAGTGTAATAAAAGGGTAAAAAGACTGTTGCAGAACAGAGGCAGGGATCCATCTGATCAGTGAGCAAGTGCATGTTTTGTTCAGCTTAGCCATTTTACTATATACCCCATTTCATTACATCCCTCTGTCCCCACAAGGGTGACTACAGTGTATTATTAGTTAAAGGTAGCTGTCCATAAAGCTATTGCTAACATATTATTGGCTAAACTATGGCTTGTGCTAAGAAATAAAGTTATGCTAAAGCTAGCTATGTTGACAGTAGTGTGCAGCGATTCCCACCGAACTAGCTGCTGGGTCCTCCCCAGCGGGCCCTTGTTTATATTTTCGGCTCTCTGCTTCAAGGTCTCGTTAGCAGTCTCACAGCATCCAGGCTGCCTTCTCTGTAAAATCTTCCCACAAAAGACAACTAATAAAACGTATAAAAGGAGAAAAATGTGAGGAAAAAAAAGTGTTAGGCATTCACAATTAAATATATGTGGATTTTATGTGGAGGAAATGGGTTTGTTTCACTTTTTGGGGTGTTGCAATTTCTTACTGAAGACCAATTTTGTACTGCTGCTATTATAGAAGAGGTTGCAAGGAGTGAAAGGGACTTGAACTTGCCTCTGCAGAGTTTCTTTCACACAGACTATAAGGGAAAAGTAGTACTGTTAACAGGAAAAACTAATTAATTATGCCTCCAGGAGAACATTGCCACAGGAGGAAAATTTGAGAACAATGCGTATTTTCCAGGAGTAAAGCCTAAGCATGACTCTAGGGGTCCTTCTGTGTTGTTTCTGTTTCTATTCATGCAAGATAGTTACTTAATAAGGACAGAAGAAAGCACATCTTGAAGCTGATGTTAACATTTGACGTGGTGAAAAGTTTGAAAACAGTGATGACTGGATTTTATGTGATAGAGTATATTCACATACAGTGTGAAGGCTTAAGTTCCCAATTTAAGTTCCCAATTAAAAGACGTTTGCTTTTTTCTTTCTAGGATATCTTTAGTTTCATTTTGGTATTTGATTTTGTTTTGTCTTTTGTGAATTTTGTCCGTATTGCATACTCCTCTAAAGATGCACCATGATGGAATTTTCAGCTCAAAAATCTCAAACTATGAATAGGGAATGTATCATGTGTACCTTTAAGTAGTTGTGCTAGGGTATGTTTGGAATTCTTGTGTATCAGTTTAGTCTTTGACTGAAATCAATATTTTTAGTATCTCGTTTTCCTGAAACACAAAGTCTGCACTACAAGAGAGAAAAAAACTCATCTGAGTTACGGTACAAAAAGAAAATGTCAATCACTGAAGTTCTACATTAAGGAAGTCTACCAACAATTTTTGTTATTGTTTTACTAGCTGCACAGCCTTCTTGCCCTGTAAACATTCACTGGCAATTTCTGATATTTCTTGTTTATTGACTTTTTAGTTCACTATACATTATAAGATTATTATTATAAATAACGTAAGAAAAAAAAATTTATATTTTTTTCCTTTCCCCCCTACATTTTCAGTTTAAAATTGCAGTTTTCTCATCTCCTAATCTACCAACAGTGTCCAAGCTACAGTGTCCATCCTACTTGTATTCTTTGAGGTTATTGGAAGTAATCTTCAGCTGGTTTCCAGACTAGGCTAAACTGCAAAACCTACACGGCAGATTTTATTTTAATTTTTGTTTGGGGGGGGTGGGGTAGGGAGGGGAATAGTACGTGAGAACTTTTGTGCCTCAACGTCAGTATGTAGCACTACATACTCAGACATTACAACACACATAGTCATTAAGTGATGTGTTGTAAAGAATAAAAGGTTATATTGGATTCTTACCTGTGGTGATGTTTTTTAATATCATTTCTTATTTTAGTTTTCTCTGTACACAGGCCCAAATGATACTGTCTGTACTCCTGAGGATTTACCATGCTGTTATTTGCCACCACTAGGATAATTCTTAATCTGTTTGACACCAATGTCAAATTCTTGCTTCTCAGATAGGTTAAAAGAGTTGCTTTCAAGCTGTGCAGGAAATGACTCATTAAAGCTTTGATTATTATTGATTTGGAAAAAAAAACCAAAGGCATGAAGGAACTCAAGATGGTTCAGAATGAATGAATGAGGGATGTCTTCCACATTTCTACATCATGAAATGGTAGATGAATTACTAGGGGTTTATCATTGACAGCAATTTAGAGGCATTATTTAAGCATCAGCCTGTCACTATGTACAAATATTGTTTGTTGCTGTCAATCTAGTTGGACAAGAAAGGTAGTAATGCCAAGCCTTCTGCAATTTCCTAATGAAGGAAATTCATGCCTCGCTTGTGTAGCTGCATGATTATTTCAGAACTGCAGATCATCTGATGGCTGCTGGAGCCATGTCTTCAGCTGATACTCACAGCCCTTAAGATTCCCTTTGTGATTAGGTGGAGAAGCAAAGAAACACAAAGTAGTCATTCTGCAAAAGGTTCCTGGAGTGTGTGGGTGACAACTTCCTCATAGAACTGGTGAATGAGCTGACAAGGGAAGATGCCCTCCTGGACCTGATGTTTGTGAACAGAGAAGGCCTTGTTGGGGATGTTGCAGTTAGAGGATGCCTGGGGCAAAGCAGTCATGGGATGGTAAGGTGAGGAGAGAGGTTATCAGAACAGCCACCTTGAACTTCCAGAGGACAGACTTTGGACTATTCAGAAGGCTAGTTGATAAAGTCCCATGAAAGGGAGTCCTTAAGTTGAAGGAAGCCCAAGAGTTTTTAGGTACTCTTCAAGAAGGAAATCCTGGCAGCACAGGAGCAAACTGTACCCATGTGTACAATGAGTGACTGAGGAAAAAAGTAGCTAGGTTGAGCAGGGAGATCTGAGAGGATATCAAAAAGAAGAGGATTTTCTATGAATTTTGGAAGAAGGGACAGGTGTCTTGGGTGGACTACAGGGAGTAAGTAAGATCATGCAGAGGAAATATCAGGAGGGCTAAAGCCCAGCTAGAGTTTAGACTGGCCAGTTCAGTGAAAGATAACAATGACAATGTCAATTTCCTTGTCTTCTAGCAGGTATTACAGTAGAAACACCTGAACAATAATGACTAAACAAAGATCACAATGTTTCATTTTATAATTACAAAATATTTCAGTGACTTGATTCTGAATTTAGAAAATAAATTTTGTTTTTCTCTGGACTTGTTCCTATTTGATTTTTCCCCTTCAAGTTGAGAAAGGAGAAAGTAAAATCTTAAAGGAAAAACATTTTTTAAAGAATGAAATTGTTGACATTCTAGAAAGCAAAGAGATACCTGGTATATAGACCTATTACAGAAACCATAACGTATGCATGCCAATATCATTTTCCATTGGTGTTTTGAGCAGGCAAAATGAGTTGTTTGAATCTAAATCTCTAGCTTCTGCTTTGGCAGCACCGAGCACACAAAAAAAATTTATTGTTCAAAACACATAATACAAGAGGAATGTAATTTTAAAATAACAAAGTTTTGTACTTCGAGGTGTTTTTTTTTTTAAAAGGGGAAAAATTCATAGGTGAATTACTAACTTGTAGCTGATAGCAAAAGCCAGTGAGTTTTATGGATTCAGTAGTGTGAGAAGGGTCAAGATGGGCACGCACATCAGACTCCTCTCTGCTTCTGCCTATATCCCTAGAACTCTTCCTGGGACAGTTTGTCTTGGGATGAGAGCAAAGACATACAATGAATCTTTTTTTTCAGTGTCCTGGGATGAAAATGTAGGAAGAGAAAAAGACAGATAATAGTCCTGGAAGTATTTTGTCATCAGTGACAGCGAAAGTCTATCAAAGTATGTTCGGATCAGATGCTGCGCTATGAAGCAAAAAGGACACCTAGACAAGAATCAGTGCTGAAACTGTCATGCCAAGGGCTAATAAGACAGCTTAATCAACAGCTGAAGGTGGTTGATGCCAGAGCCCAAAACAGGGCTTAATTCATACGTTGCTGCAAGGTAAAAAAAAAAGGTCATGCCAATGACTAGCTGGAAGAGCTATTTGCCTACACAACATGGAAAATACTGCTCAGTGAACTTCAGTCATAAATAACTCATGAAAATGGTTTGATGTGTTCTCAAGAAATGATCTGCCACTGTGGTTCTGGAATTCAATAACAAAACCATTTATACTCAAGCACACCATTAAACCTTTTTCGTTGTCTGTCATAGGGTCAGATAACAATAATTTCCCCAACCTCCACCAGACTCTGCTACAAATCTGTGTGATCAAAAGTAGACTAAAGTAAATTGTGGCCAATGCCTTTCTTTTTATCTAATGGACTTTATTTTTCATGGAGGAAATGCTGATTAATTCTATTAAATTCTCAGGCTTTAGAGAAGAGTTCTTCAGAAGAGCCAGCTTTGACAATACAGATACATTAAGTGAGGTATGAAAAAGAGTAGATCTGTAATTATTTTCTGCACATACACAGAAACAGACACATACACATTCATCATTATTTAAATAGAGTGGACTATAGTGAGAGTGCAAAACACTTCTGAAGAATGTGATGGAGGAAGCAGCAGACTGTCTTGGGTTTTGGGAAATGAGTGCTCGGTATTATTTATCCAACACCTTGCTCAAGTGGTTTGTTGACTGAAATCTGACTTCTGAGAATCACTTCTCTGTCTCCTAGATACAATATTTGCTGGGAAGAAAATTCGGAAACTGCAAATTTTGTTTAATATGTGTCCGGCAAAACACTCCTAATACTTCCAGGACATCAGTGGA
Organism: Piaya cayana; assembly: GCA_013389865.1. NCBI lineage: Eukaryota > Metazoa > Chordata > Aves > Cuculiformes > Coccyzidae > Piaya > Piaya cayana. Next base: position 42,863 of record WAAB01014798.1, on the reverse strand, counting down.
GGCACTTTGTGCCACGGCCATTTCACATTGTAATCAGGAAGGTAATGGTAACTCTTGTCAAACTATCTTAATATTAAATGGTTTAGCTCTTTGTCTAGTGTCCTGAGATGCTATCATAACTGTTTTAAAGGAGAACGACATGGAAAAGAAACAGGAAAATTTTCAAAATCTGCAGTGACACAGACACAAAGACTGCGAGTCAGAAATGCAAGGATGTCTTTGTCATTGAGACACTTCACACACAATTACTTATCCCGGATGAGGCAAAGGATTCTTTATCATTTCCTTTCAGTGTTGGAAACAAGTGGAAGTGAAAGTTCAGAAGTTGCATAAAGAATATGTGGAGAATTAGTAGCAGACTTGTGTGCTTGGAAATGAGCAGGAATTCACACCTGCAGGACCTAACCCTCACTCTTTCGTTTCTCTTCCATTAACCTAACAAGGACATGAATCAATTCATGTAACCAGGACAGAGTTACAAAATTATTAATTGTTCGTTAATTTGTAAATCATTAGGGTTTTTTTAAGTTATGAAATTATTAAATAAATTACTATTAAGCAAGCAAAACATCTTGATATGTGGCAGTAACCCTTCACGGGTTAAGAAGCTGTTACTTCAGCTATTTCCCCTTGGCTGCCTTTCCTCTTTAGTGCTGACTCAGATACAGGTGAGCCAAGGATGGACTTATTCCACCGCATATTAATGACTCCTCCTTAGTGTTTTCCTTAGAACCAAAAGACTGTCTTCTTTCTTTAACAACTTGAGTTATAGCTGACCTTTTTGCATAAAAAGAAAAAATATTAAAAATGTCACTAATTCATAACAGCATTTTGGCAACTTAATGTCTTGCTTTGAGAAAACTCTTGCAGCGGTGATTAGTTTTCATTTCTTGATCTGGTTTTGGGGTTATTTAATTGTTATTTGGGGAGATTGTGTCACTTTGGATATCTTAACACCTGTTTAAACTTCTTTTATGTAGAGGACTTAGAGGTTTCATCACAGGTCACTTTGATTCATTAAGAGATGACAGGACTGTTTGAAACTAGAAGGTATATCAAGCCATACAAATAATTCTTCTTGTTTTGTCAGAGTCAACAATTTTTCATTTTCTATGCACATAATCCTTTTCTTGTACTGTAAAATAACAGGATTATCATGACTATCTTAATTATAGTCAGTATGACAGAACTGAATTGATATGTGATGAGAAACATATCCAAACTCTCATGCCACTTAAATTAATAGATGTTTGTAATTTATACATTATAGAATCCAAAGCTTCTTTAGTTCTTTTTATAGCTGTCTCTAATGCTTCCTCTGACTCAGTCACACAACTCTTATGGTTATAAACAGAGACATGCAAAACAATAGAGTCAATCTGAAGCATGACTGTTACACATGCTTGGTTGTGTTTCCCTGTTGAATCTTGTTATGTACATTTTTCTCTGGTCACAGAAATATTCTGATTAAATCAGAATATTTCAAATACAGACTGCAACTGAAGGGGGTGAGGACCATTATATGATTTACAGGACCCCAAGAATATGTTCAGTAATTGCAGCTGCAGGTGCATAAAAAGCATAGTTTCTCAGAATTTTCACAGTTATTTGGAGGGAAATGAACTTTACACCAGGGCTGATGCACTAAGAGTACTTTAATTTTTGAGTTTAGAAACCCAAATATTTGCCTACTGTCAACTCAGGTGACAAGGTGAAAACTGAAAAGTTCAATTTGGGCTCCTGACTCTTATCTGACTTTTCAAGATGACTGAAGGAGAATAAACCAAATGTTTTCAGCTAAAATAAGTAAATGTCAGTGAAAGGCTAAATTGTGTGTTTATAGACTTATTTGTTCATATGATTTTACTTGAAACATACATTGCTGTACATTGGGGAGTTTTGACATACACTCAGTAGTTATTCCGTAAGAAAATATGCTATGCAAAGCAATTAGTTGAACATTTTGTCATCATCATCATAATTAATTCTGAAATCCTTCTCCAAAGTTCTCTGATGTTCAGTTCTCATAGGTAGATTTGGTATAAGTAGGGTACGGTGCTAGTCCCTTGTAGCATCTAATCCTGAAATAGTAAAATCTTTATTCTGATATATCTTACACTTCTCCAGTATAGTTGGTAGGTTTTATTGCTAGGGGTTTTTTTTTGTCTGGGTTTTATTTGCTGAGCAGATTTCCAGACCTTCAGGAAACGTTAGCTTATGTATGTTTCAGTTCCTAAAATTGTTCACATGTGCTCAGTTTTCAGAAGCACGTGATTGGCAGCAGCCCGCTGGTTTCAAATTCAATTACATCAGTCATGCTGCCCTGCTTTAAGTAGAAAATTACTAACATTGCATTGTCTTACTTTGTTGTAATCCTCAGGGGATAAATAAATTGCAAGATTTGTTCTGATTACATTTTCTAGGTAAGTTTTTAAAAGTGCATGAAACTTCCTTTCAAAATGTGGGATTTTTTAATTGGTTGCCTGTAGAAATTAAATACCATAAATACACAGTACACAAATAAGACCAAGCACTGTGATGTATTCAGTAATCAGCGTAAGTTTAGGGATCGTTGCAGTTGAGATTCTAAAAAATCAGGCAGCAGCCTGTGTTGAAAGAATAAGCAAGGCACTGGGAATTTTTGCTATATCTTTTAATTTAAATGTCTATGTTTGCCCTGAATTTTGAAGTGGAGATAAAAAACTGACAAAGTGGTTATAAAAACAAAGAAATGGAGGCTGGTGGTAGTACAGTATTTTGAGCATCATTAGAAATATCAGATTATCACCTGACAGATGCATTAAGTTCTGTTATAGTTACTGTTAATTAAATAATATTTCTTATTTTTCAAGCTTTAAGTGTATATATAAAAATATATTTATTTATGTATTTATATATGCATACAGAGAAATATATACACAGAAAGAAAGAAATATGTAATTTTAAAATGCAGTCTGATTAAACCCACAAAATTGAACAGGTATGGTGAAATTATTATTACTGGTCTTATGCCGTCTAAACATTACTATACACGGATTATGGAAACAAGTCCTTTTCTGAAAAATAGCAAAATCGATGAATATACCGTACAATTCCCCTTGGTGACACACTATGGTCATCTAAAAATGTGTAGTTCAGACAGTTCCAGACGAAACTCTAGCTATAGAAAAATGCCCGCTATTTCAGCCTGCGCGCTTCAATGCAGAGTAACAAAACAAGGCAGCTTTTGTACAGTTTTAAATTATTTTTTCTATATAAACTTTTAAAATTGTGGTCGTCTCTAATTTTCTGCACCTGTTCTACAGTGTGTTAGGTTCGAAATGGTTTTTACCACAGCATTAGACAAAGATGTTATTTTAACTGTCTTCCTGTACTCGTTATCCTGCAAAGGGTTAAAGTTACAGTATTTTTTTAGTTTTCAATTTCTTTTTCTGTTCCATCTTCCGATTGACCTTTCTCACAGTCACTTTTGGTACATTAGGCTGATCTTTCTGGGAGCTGGACCCTGACACTTTTATAATGTTTGAAGCAATTCAATCTACCCAGTAGCCCACTTTATTTTTCCTATTATGCAGAAATCTGGTTGTATTTCATTGGCTCCTGTCTGCTAATTTCTGTTTATGTGCACTTCAGATACTTACACATGGAAACAAAGTGGATGAAGAATTATAAAAGATAATTTTTATGACTCCTGTTGAAATATTTTACGATTAAAATTTATCCACCAAATTCAGTAACGGATTTGATGAATATTTACAGAAAACTTATTTGTGCTATTCTGTGCATAAAAAGAGCTCTAAAATGGTTGCAGGTATAACTTACTCTCATCTAAGGCACTTTGTTATGTGAAAGACAATTTAAGGATACCCTTCATGGAAACAGCACTCTAATAAATTATAGAGCTAATTCATTTGCTTGGCTTTACTTTGGGCTGATTTGCAAGGCCAGCATTGTGATAGTTGGGGAAAAGGTAAAAGGGCCACTGGGAAACCAAACAGCTACAGCATTAGCTTAAATTAACTAAATTTTTTGAGAGTTGCAAGAAGCAAGACAAAAAGACAACAACAAAAAAGCTTCAGCCTCCTCCCCCCCACTAAATTACTGCAGCAATATAGGCAGTACCTTTAAATGACAAGAAATTGGTGAGAAAGCTGACATTCTTTCTTGTACATAATTTCAGAAGCTGAGTTTTAGGGCAGCTGTTTTGACCTTAGCAAGTAGTAATTTAAATCATAAATGTAGTAATGATCATGTACATTGTACGTAATAAATATAATTATATAGGTTAGAATTTATAATGATAAAAATATTAAATAATGAATTATTTATTCTCTTTAGTGTCACCAACTATTCTTTTCCCTGGTTCTGATTATGCATGGAAATGCAGAACAGAGAACTGAATATACTTAATTTAAATTTCTAATGTTGCTTAAAGTGTAATATGACCTTGGATTGAGTCACAATATTTATGCAGGCTGCTACTTAAAAAGTCTGGAAAAAAAGCCATATATTCTGTATAGTTACTTCTAACACAAAAAATAATATCTATTGCACCATGAATGGAAGTATCACACTATTTCTTAATCTATGACAGAGAAATTTTTTGGGAGCTGACATAATGGCATGGATTTTATCTGGTAGATCCCAATCGTTAGTTTGAACAAATGAGAAATAAATCTAAATGCTTAGCTCAGTAAAGAGATAAGAAAGTCTTTTTCATATACCTGGTTTTCACTGGATGGAAACCCTCAGTACAGGACAAAACGGAAGATGGAAAATAGATAATAACTCAATAAGGAAATTATCATTGGAGTCTCAGAGCTGTATAGTTGGCCTTGGTCCACCTCTTCTGTGTCTATGTGGTGGGAAGAGCACTTTGTAGTGCCAGCTTAGTCTCTTATAGGCCTGGTGATAAAACTTCCCAGTGATAGTCAAAACCTGCAAAATTCCCAGTGTCACATTTGAAGCCCCATAGATTCAGAAAAGGTATTGTAAAGGACCTAGTGCAGGAAAATTAGCAAGAAGGGTTGGTTAGAAATGAGGTATAATATTGGTATCATCTATTCTAATCATAGAATCATAACATGGAAAAGATCTTAGAAACCATGAACTCCAACTGTACCTCTCTACTACTGAATCACATCCCCAAGCACCTCATCTGTCTGCTTTTTAAAAACCTTCAGGGATGGTGACTCAACCACCTCCTTGGGCAGCCTCTGACAGTGCTTGATAACCCTTTCTGTGAAGAAAATTTTCCTTAATGTCCAATCTAAGCTTCCCCTGGTGCAGTTTGATGCCATTCACTCTTGTCCTAGCACCTATCACTTAGGAGAAGAAACCAACACCCACCTTGCTACAACCTCCTGTCAGGTAGTTGTGGAGAGTGATAAAGGCTCCCCTCAGCCTCCTTTTCCAGGCTAACAACTCCAGCTGCTCCTTGTAAAACTTCTTCTCCAGCCCCTTCACCATCTTCATTGCTTTTCTCTGGACATGCTCCAGAGCCTCAACATTCTTCTTGTGCTGAGGGGCCCAGAACTGAGGACAGGATTCAAGGAGCGATCTCACCAGTGCTGAATACAGAGGGAGAATAACCTCCCTGGACTTGCTGGTCACACCGTTTCTGATACAAGCCAGGATGCCATTGGCCTTCTTGGCCACCTGGGCACACTGCTGGCTCATGTTCAGTCGGCTGACAACCAACACCCCAAGTCCTTCTCCTCCAGGTAGCTTTCTTCTCCTCTGCCAACTTCCAGTCCAATGGAACTTCCCCAGTCAGACAGGACCACTAGAAAGAGGCAAGCACCTCTGCCAACACCTTTAACACCCCTGAATGAATTTCATCATGCTGCATAGTCTAATTTGCCTAGCAGGTCTCTAACCATTTCCTTTTGTATCAATGGAGCTTTGTTTTGCTCTTCCTCACTGTCTACTGGCTCATGAGGTTGAGTACCTAAAGATCATCTTACCTTAATTCTAAAGACTGAGGCAAAGAAAGCATTAAGCTCCTCAGCCTTATCATTATCCTTTGTCACTATTATTTCTCCTGTGTCCAGTAAAGGATGGGGATTTTGCTTGATTGTTCTTTTGTTGTTGATATATTTGTGGAAGGATTTTTTATTATCTTCCACGGAAGATTTTCTGGCACATGGGGACTGCTTGCTCTTGGGCCACCAGGAATTCCTTTTTAGAGAGCATCCAGCCCTCATGGGCTCCTTTGTCCTTAAGGACTGTTTCCCATGGAACTTTATTGACCAGCCTCCTGAACAGACCAAAGTCTACCCTCTGAAGTCCAATATAGTTTGTTCTATTGAGCCTCCTCTTTGCCTCCCCTAGAACTGAGAATTCTATCATCTGGTGTTCACTATATCCCAGGCATCCGCATCCTTGAACAGTCACATCTCCCACAAGGCCTTCTCTGTTCACAAACAGCAGGTCCAGCAGGGCACCTTCTTTAGTTGGCTTGTTCACCAATTGTGTCAGGAAATTGTCCTCCACACACTCCAGAAATATCCTAGACTGTTTCCTCTCAGATGTATTATACTTCCAGTGGACATCTAGAAAGTTGAAGTCTCCCACAGGGACAAGAGCTAGTGATCACGAGACCTCTCCCAGTAGCTGGTTAGACTAACTTACCAGCCTCCTCATCCTGGCTGGGTGGTAATGATACTTCCCCAGATTCACCTATGGAAACCTTGTTACAACTCTTACTTTCTCTAGATAGTCAAGTTCCACTGACTTCTCAGCGCTCCAACAGGATCATGGCCTACCCTGCTGGGGCCAATCTGAGGACCTCAATAAAGCATCCCGTTCATGGCAGTGATGGGCAGTGCGTATAAAGGGCAGGGACTTAATCAACCCAAGCTTATGACCTTCACTTAGCATTGACCTGGTACCACCAGCAGCCATGAAAAGTATTTTCTCCATTTTTGAATCTCATTTTGCAAATAATTTCACCCCAACCAAAGACAGCCTTGACCTTCCAAACAACAGGCAAATGGAATGTCTTTCTTCTCATATTTTCGCTGTATGCATGAGAGACCTATGATGAGTTTTCTTACACTTGTACTTTATGCTTAGGTTATTCAGCTGTGACAAATAAATTTGCATAATCAGGTCCTATATGTCTATATTGACTTGAAAAGAAGTGTTTGTGAGATGAAGTTCAAATGGATTACAGCAATGTGAAAATCTGTACATGAATGCCAAGAAACTCTGACCCAGAGCAGAATACTAGTGATTTCTTGCCCAAGGACTTCTGCCTGTTTTCATTTTCTTAGTTTTGTTTCTGTTTGCTCAGAATGTTATTACTGCAGGATGTGCAGGTTAATTTACACAACGATTAAAAGGCAGAACAGAAGGATAAAAAGTTCAGTACTGAAAAAATGAAGGCAACTTAATGCAACACAAGCCCTGGTGATAGTATTGTGGCCTGACATCTAGAAGTACCATCCAGAGGAATGGTTGAAGGAACTATTCCCTTAAATCTTTTCTATATCTCACAAATACATTTTTAATCACCTCCTAGTTATTTTACTTAGCACCTTTTTATTTTATAATTTCTATCAGCTACCAAAATTCTTTTTCTCAAACTTCTACAAACAATTGGCTTTGCACAGTACTGGAATTTCTACTAAACTAACAGAGACTTTAGGGCCATCAAGAAGCAGTAGGAAAATGTTTATAATAATGATGACTGTTTGGTACACTGTAATATCACATAACACAGTCCAAGGAGATATAAAAAAATGTATGTAACTTCCAGCAATATGTTTCTGTGCTTTTCTGGTTCAAACTAATTTCCTTCAGTGTTCTCCTGGTTAGGCATTTATTTGTCTGATATAAAATGACATAATGACTTATAAAAAATAATTTTGACAATATAACCTGTAGGATAAATTAATTGCTGAAGTAAATAATTTCAATGCTACTGTACATTGCCCTTTTAATCTTTCTGATTCCTGACATGAATGTCTGGACACTATTTCTGAAAAGTCCTTTAAAAGAGAAGTTAAAGTGTATCAAACCATCTAGTTCAGCAAAACCTGTCTCAAAGTTTCAATTAATCAACCAAGTGAGGTGGCCTAGACTGTCAAATTAAAAGCAGCTGTCCTGGAAGGCACAGGACTTCAGTCAGCTGTTGGGGTCAACTTCCCCTGCTGTGAAAAGGCAAATATTTTTATATAACATTAGGAATCATACAGACCATTCATAGTGTAACTTTCATATCCTGGAAACAGACCATCAGGCTGTGACAGAAAGCCTTCAATCTGCTGAGCCCATGTTACTTTTGTACTGAGCATACAGGAGGCTTAGCGGATTTAATTGTAGAGACTGAGTCTTACATCCTTGGTTTTAGTTACTGAAGACAGCTGTGAAGGGCACAGGTCATTTGTAGTAGAGTTTACTTCCTTTGAGAGGGAATGATGATCACTAACAATCACATCAGAATACTCCATCATGTAAAGACTTCACAGAAGTACTATTGATGCAGGACTTTTGGAAACTGTAAATCAAATGTGTATGTCTTTTTCAGACTTGCATACTAATGAAGTCAGGAAAATGGTATGGAATGTACAGACCTATCCAAAAGTGAGCAAAGAAAGCAAGAGTAGTGAGCACAGGGTAACCCACCACTAATAAAATAATGCCACAACATGAACATAGAGAAGACATATAGAAAGAGTGAAAGATGCAGGCTGGTTAAAGGCTGGAATGTAATTTTTGGCTTTTTTAATCCATGTAGACTCTTCGTTTAGTTAATGTTACGTCTTATTTTCATCACTTTATAAAATGATAGGGGAAAAATCTCTCTTTGCACTGGCCCAGGAGATAAGTATTTGATTTGATGCTGTCCAGAGTTATAACCTTATCAAACTGAGGATGGGAGTCCTGTGCCGTGCCAACAAGAAATCAAACATGCTGTTCTGATCTGAGCTCTAAATTGTGCTGTGTGGACCAAGAACAACAAAAACACCTCCTGCTGTGGCACTGTGAAAAGTTCTCCACATCTGACACTACTGGGCTAATATTTTTTTTATAAAAACTGTTACGTAAGATTACTGAAATCCTTAGAAAGGGAGTACTCTTTCAATATTCACATGATCCTTTGTTAATACAGACTTATAGGTGGACTCAGCTGTTGTACTTTGAGTTATTTTGTAGTGAGTGAAGATCAGAAGGTCATGCTGAGGTTTTGCAGATTAATAGTAGTACACCCCAAACCAACAGAAAAAATATCTGGAGTACTATATTTATTGAAATTCCCTGAAGGAAACAGGCATGTAGGTGTAAAATTTTGAGTTAACTGAAGTAATAAGTTCTACAATACACTGTCTACCATTATGATTGTCTAGTTGTACACTTAAATGGTCTCTGCAAATGAACTTCCATCCTCAAAACTGACTTTGCAGCTCAGCCTGGGCCCTTCTGGTAACGGGAAGCATTGGCCTCTACCATGGTTGTCATGATCATTGATAATGCTTGTGAAGTTTACTGAAATCAAGATCTTCTTAAAGCAGCAGATGAATCTCAACTCTTCCAATGAAACACAAGCTATGGAAAAGATCCAACAGCTTCCATCTCACTTAGATATAAGTAAAGGAAACTATTTCTGTCTCTCTTGCTCCTGTGGTGACTTTCTTTCCTGAGGAGAATCCTTCACAGTTAACCAGACTATATTAGCAAATATTCGCTAAACAAATCTTTTCTATACATTAAATTTGTATCCAAAGTTCAATTCAATAAACTGTTTGCCTATTTCCAATTTTGCATCAACATAGTTCTCCCTGAAGCTACAGTGAGAATGTACTATAAAATGGAATGTTTAATGTCCACCAGCAATGAATTAGAATGATCAAGTTTATTTGTGAGATGTCAGCAAATTTATCAGAGAAAGAACATTTGCTCAATTTAGTGAGATTGCATTAGTCACAGAATAATGAAATGGTAGCAGTTAATGCAAGTGTATTCTCTTTGTCTATGCCAGCAAAATTGATTTAGGTAGAATATACCTGCATTCATCCTTGTTCCAGAACTGCAACAGTGTTAAAGGATGGAAAGGGCTCATTTTTTTAGATCCCACTTATATCAAAAAGTCCTAGTTCTCAGCTCTATAAACTAGCACATCTTGAAGTCTAATTTCAAAGAAGCTAGTCTTTCACTCACAGGGTATTTGGCTTATTAAGGCCGCTTACTTCTTTAAAAAAATGAACTGACCTAGAAAGGACAACAGCTACAGCAGCCTTCTTTGAGCTAGTTATGGGATATTTTATAAAACTGCTAAGATATTAGGCAGACATGTTTTGGGATAGCAAATTGAGAACTCCCCATCCACTAAATGCAAGACCAAGAAGAAAAAAGTTGGGGTATGGCTGCAATTTCCTTCCGGGTGCATAAAGTGTGTTGTCACCATTCAGATGGCAAACGCCCAGGTTCCCTTAGCAGAACAAATTCCAAGCACTGCAAGTGGAATCAAACTCCAAAGAGGAGCCTAGAAATGTTCCCTAGGCAGTGCCATCTGCAAATGACCATCAAAACAACCTCTGAGTGTTTGTCTTGGGGGAATTCCTTCTGAAGGGAACAGAGGGCCATAAGTGCAGATCGTACACACTGCACAGGGTGGTTTGCTGCCTGCCTGGACCCTCTGTGAAAGACTAATAAGAAAGCTTCCTTCCCTGGCAGTCTACAGATTATTACCCTCTTTAAGTGCTCCAAGTAGGCAATAAGGATATCTAGAGGAGGAGGCTGAGGGCAATTAAGAGGGACATCAGGCATTTGGGGAGAAGGGTGAGGGGCTCTGTGGCACAAGTAGTGTTCACCTCCACCATTCCAACAGCAAGGAANTCATCAAGTCCAACCATCCCCACCAATCTTTAAACCATGCCCCTCGGTACCTCATCCACCTGCACCTTAAACACCTCCAGGGAAGGTGAGTCAACCACCTCCCTGGGCAGCCTGTTCCAGTGCCCAATGACCCTTTCAGTGAAGATTTTTTTCCTTATGTCGAGCCTGAACCTCCCCTTGCAGAGCTTGAGGCCATTCCCTCTTGTCCTGTCCCCGGTCACTTGGGAGAAGAGGCCAGATCCCTCCTCTCCACAACCTCTTGCAGGGCTCATTAATAGAGCTTTAAACTAGCTGTGAAGGGGGAGAGGAGTGAATACATCTTGCGATGGAAAAGACGTAATTGGCACTGATGGGTTAGATAATCCAAGGACCAGTCATTTGGGAATGAACACTATTCCCTTTACAAGAGCTGAGGGATTGATAGCCCAGCTGAAGTGCATCTTCACCAATGAACACAGAATGGGCACCAAACAGGAGGAATTGGAAGCTATTGTAGTGCAAGGAGACTATGATATGGTTGCTATCATAGAAATGTGGCTGGACATCTTGTAGAATTGCAGTGCAGCTGTAATGGGGTATAAACTCTTCAGGAGGGACAGGAAAGGTAAGAGAGCTGGTGGGGTCATTCTCTATGTTAGGGAGTGCTTTGATAACCTCAAGCTGAATTATGGTGATTACGGGATAGGGCGCCTGTGGGATAAAATAAGAGAAGCCCACAAGAAGGCAGATGTTGTTTTGGGCGTCTGTTATAGAGGACATAGCCAAATAGGAGAAGCTGACAAGCTCTCCTACAAATTACTGGGAGAACTCTCCAGATTGCTCGCTCTTGTCCTTGTGTCTCTTGTGAGAGATGTCTGCTGGAAGTACAGTACAGCAGAGAGAAAGCAGTCTAGGAGCTTCCTGTAGTGTGTGAAAGACAACTTCCTCATGCAACTGGTGATTGAGCTGACAAGGGAAGGCATCCTCCTGGACCTGCTGTTTGTGAACCAAGAAGGACTTGTGGGGGATGTGATGGCTGTAGGACACCTGGGGCAAAGTGATCATGAGATGGTAGAATTTGTCAGTTCTAGGTGAGATGAGGAAGGGGTTTAGCAGGATGTGCTTACCAAACCCCTTTCTATCATCTTCCAGTCCTGGCTGACTGGGGAAGTTCCACTGGACTGGAAGCTGGCTGATGTTGTACCCATCTATAAGAAGGGTTGGAAGGAGGATCCAGAAAACTACNACACAGTTTCTCACAGCATTCTGCTATGGAAACTGTCAGCCTCTGGCCTGGACAGGCACACACTCTCCTGGTTGGAAAATTGGTTGGATGATTGGTCTGAAAGAGTGGTGGTAGATGGAGTTAGCTCCAGCTGGAGGCCAGTTACAAGTGGTGTTCCCCAGGGCTCAGTGCTGGGTCCAGCTGTGTTCAACATCTTTATCAGTGATTTGGGTGAAGGCATTGAGTACACCTTTAGTAAGTTTGCAGACAACACTAAGTTGGGAGGTAGTGTCAATCTTCCAGAGGGTAGGGAGGCTCTGCAAAGGGATATGAACAGGCTGGACCACTGGGCAGAGTCCAATGGCATGAGGTTTAGCACAGCCAAATGCCATGCCATGTTCCTGGGTCGTAACAAACCTGTGCAGTGCTACAGACTGGGAGAGGTCTGTCTAGAAAGCTGCCTGGAGGAGAAGGATCTGGGGGTGTTGGTTGACAGCCAAATGAACATGAGCCAGCAGTGTGCCCAGGTGGACAAGAGGGCCAAGGGCATCCTGGCTTGTATCAGAAACAGTGTGACCAGCAGGTCCAGGGAGGTTANTTGAGGCTCTGGAGTGTGTCCAGAGAAGAGCAACAAAGCTGGTGAAGGGGCCAGAGAACAGGCCTTATGAGGAATGGCTGAGGGAACTGGGGTTGTTTATCCTGGAGAAGAGGAGGCTGAGGGGAGATCTCATTGCCCTCTACAACTACCTGAAAGGAGGTTATAGAGAGTACAGTGCTGGCCTCTTCTCGCAAGTGACAGGTGATAGGATAAGGGGGAATGGCCTCAAGCTGCACCACAGGAAGTTCAGACTGGATATCAGGAAGAAATTTTTCACAGAAAAGGTCACCAGGCATTGGTGGCCAGGGAGGTGATTGATTCACCATCCCTGGAGGTATTTAAAAGATGGGTAGATGAGGTGCTCAGGGACATGTTTTAGTGACAGATAGGAATGGTTGGACTCAGTGCTCCAAGACATCTTTTCCAACCTGGTGATTCTATGATTCTAATATTCTATATAAAATTTCCACTTCTGAGATATTCTATTTCTTCAGTAGGTGATAGTCCAAAAAAAAAAAAGCTGGTATAAAACCAATGAGAATCTGAACCCCCAAGAATTATTATTATTATGGCCATGTCATAATGGTCCAATTGTTAGGTGGCCTTTTCAGGAAAATTATGTTGTCAGGTAAACCTGAATTACTCCCTTAGCAGACATATGGTAGTGTTAGCGATTGCATTGCTTCAGAGTAAATAAAACTCTTTGAAGTCTCACCTGTGCCAATGCAAGCCTTTCATCTTCTGACCACAGTATAAGCTGTAGGCTCTTCAAACATGTCTATGTGCAGCATATATCTGTGCAGCACAGGATCCAGGTGTTTGCAGAGTTCCCAGGTGTGCAATCATGATGCCACTGAAAGCATTACACTGCAGTTTTCAGTAAAACAAATTACTTTGAAAGAACTGCTGAGCCAAGATGGTTGTGCTGTTTCCAGTTTTGGAGCTAGTCTGCCACAGGCTCAATACCTTTCCTCAGTCCACACTCTGTTCTTTAGGCATACTATAAATGACCCAGAACCTATAAAAAAATATGTATCTTTTTGTATGCAATTCTTCCCCCTTTCCTCAAAAGAACTCTTCAGAAGAGTCAAGTTTTAATACAGCTGGTGCCTAGGTGGTTGCCTGCACAAAGAATGTATATCAGCCAAGGTCTTCTGAGAATTATAATAATCCAAACAAAGTCATATTGTTGCATATTAATCACCCATGATACAGCAGCAGTGGCAGAAGAAAGGGTAGAATTTGTCTGTATAAATGGTTTAATTTTTAAAGCTTTTTCTTCATTTTTAAGCACTGCTTTTTAAAATACACATAATTATACTACTGTGAAAATGTTCTGAGTCAGTATTCTTTATTGCTTTCAGAGAAAGTGAATACTATTGTGTTTTTTTACACGGTATATTAGAGGACAGCCCACACAGTGCATAATTTAAACAAACAGTAAGCTTTCAAAATACACTGAAAGGGCTGTTGTATTTCAAACAGGGAACTTTTTTGCTACAGTAACATTCCTGATGCCCTACAGGATGCATATATTTTCTTCTTTCTTGATCTCAGACCAAAGGGCAACAGCAGGGATAATTGTGCATTGCTGAGACACCCTTGAAAAGTTTATGAATACAGGTACCTCATATTTTTAAAGCTGGAATATTGTGTACTGACGGAAAACTGTATTTTGTACTCAGGAACTGTAGCATGAATTGGATGTGGAAACCTCATCCCATACAATCAGTGATCCACAGTTTCATTCTGATGCTAATGGTATTATCCAGCCCAGCAACCAAAGATCTGTGTAACAAGTCTTCCCAAAAGTATTAATGCAGCAGTGAAGGGAGCTGGCAGCTCAATATTTTCTGTTTGTGTTTGACCTTTTATCATGCTTTGGTCCTTGATACGGCCTTGACTGTTTCCTTCTTGCTCTGAAACAAACTTGGCCTTTTTTTTCCTGTAGCTATCTTAGGTCTCCAGCTGACTGATGGTACTCCTACCCCACATCTTTAAATTGTGATTGCTTTCACACCTCATTAGCTTTCTCCTTTCTCATCCTCTCTGTCTTTTCCAATTTCAAGGCTACAGAAACCCTAATTCATTATAATGGACTGTAGATCATTAATGGTGCTCTCCAAATCATGTGAATTCCTCACCAATGACCTACCACCCAAAAAAGTGAGCTATAAGACTCAGAATATTGTAATTATCAAATGGCAGTTTTGAAATACCTCTATCACTTAAAAGGAACACAAGAGCATCTGGAGATTCATTAAAATACATATATTTTAATGTTGCTAAACACCGAGGATTGTAGAGGGCTAGATGAGAACTTAAACATTTTCTTTTTAAAAAATTTTTCTATGTGGCTCATGTTGTGTCTTTATGGCCTACTAATGTGCAGCATGCAGATATCCAAGAGTGCTATCCATAACTTGCTGTAATTCTGGAAGCTATCTAATAAAAAGGGACTCGCAATTCAATGCAAGCAAATTTGCCTCTACCCATGGAGCCACAGTAAGACTACTTCTACCCCTTTGACTAGCAATGAAAATGTATTACCAGAATCCAGAGAAAATCAGTGAAATCTATGCCTGTGAGAGATCTAAGTATCTTTTAATACCTTGACTCATGAGCCCACAGCTACATTCTCATAGTGAGCGTAAGGAACTAGCAGGACAGGCTAGTGACCTGAAAGCTCTGCTATGACTCAGCAGAGCCTATCCTCAGCCCTGTTGCTGGTAGACCAGATGACCTTGGGCATGTGAATTAGCTTCTGCAGACCTCAACTCTTCCCACTCACATTCAGTGATAACTATCTTCTGTTTGTTTATGATCTGACATGCACTTGAGGAAAGTTTAATACTTCTTATGTTATTCATGTTTAAGGGTAAGTGAAGAACAGGAAAATTCTGCCTGTAATCTGTTCAAGTATGAACTGTAGTCTAGGAGCTGAAGGTCTATAAATTTGATTACTTGGAATAATGTTCAGAAGAATAAATAATTTCTATCTTCCTCCAAATGAATAGAATTTCCACTGAGAAACTTTGCTTGTTCAACACTGTTCTTTGGAAGATCGTTCCTGATACCTTGGCTAGCATAGCTTCCAAAGTAGCTTTGAATTTTGTAATGTAACTGAACAACCTCACTTTGCATTATCTATTTAACAACAAATGAAGAAAAGCACATAAAGATTTTATTTATTTGTTTGCCTGAAAAGGCTTTTAATTGCTTAATTCAGATGAAAGAAATTGTTGTGTTGTTCTTTTCCACCGTGGCTATTCCATCTTTTATGTAGCTGACAAGTTTCATTCAAGAACATGTGTTTTTAAGGATATGCAGAGCCAGAGAAGCTGTCCTTGTAAAGAGGATACGTATTTCTGACCTACTGGCTTCTGCAGTGAGTCCACAGTAACAGGATGAACACAAGGCAAGGACAATGGTGACAAGGATCAAGTGTCATTGGTACCATGACACTTTATATAGCTCTGCAGAAAACTGTGTAGAAGCTGGCGAGGACCTAGAACTGTTAAAACGTTAAATAGAAGAGTGTGTAGGAAGAATCACATAGATAACTAAAAAGCCACCAAAAAATGAAGGGCAGATAGAAATACTTCCATTGTTTCCATGGAACACCGAAGAAAACTTGACAAAGGTGTGACAAGGGTGAATGACAACAATATTATCAACAGGCTTTCTTATTCCCACTATTTACGCAATTTTTATATCTGAAAATGAATGCAACATTTTTGCCTGAATCTAGCTAGTCAACATAGGATATCTTAGAGGAAAGAAGGCAGATCCCTGTAACATGGGGTGCCACTACACTACTGCCAATGCAGGTGAAAGCTTTCCTGATCAATGCTAGAAAGAGGATGTATGGAAAGGGTAGTTTACTCAGGTTTCGCACTGGCAAGCCATGTCAGCTAAGCAAGCTGCCTGACAGAAGTGGAGGACAGCACAATCTGATTTCTGTGCAATGTTCTCAGAGCTGCCATCCAAGCCTACATGTCCTGGTCACCCTGGGGAGATTTTAGCAGACTCACTCAGACTTGCTGGAACATAGGCAGGTGCCTGTGGCATTCAGTGGTCCGCCTTTAATACTGACAGCTAAAGATGAATTTTATTGTTAATCAGGTAAAAGGCGGTATTTCTTCCAGCTGAGTAGGAGAAACCTGTTTAATCTTCAGCTATTCCTGGCAAGGAGATGGAACATTACTTGTTAAAACATTTCTAGAGACATACAAGATCTCTGTAACAATAGAAATGCTGATGAAAGTATTGAATCAATGGAGTTAAGGGCTGATGCAGTGGGATAAGGGAAATTAGGTTTCCAGTTAATAGAATACATGTCTAATTAGCAAATGTGTATTTTTTCTTGTACTGTTACCCTGTTTCTACTGTTTAGACAGAAAAAGTTCAACAGCATTTTACAGCAGCAATCTAGCAAGTGATAGGGGGCTCTTTGTACCACACTCAGATCTGATTGTTGTTGCAGTTGAGGGATTTGAGTACCAACTGGATCCGTAATGTCAAGTTGCCCTGTGATGAAAAAATTCCACTTCAAATAAGATGAGAATAAGATCTCAAGAGAAGACTGGAAATTGTAACTGCAGAAATAAAATTAATGTCATTTGCAAAGGTTTTAATACACTATCTATTACTAAAAAAAGCAAGACTTTTCTTGAAATGTTTGATGTAATCCAAATCTTTGGTACAGAATACTTATAGGAAACTCTCCAACTGCTTAGTCTTAAACACAGAAAATAATACCAAATTTGGAACCCTTTTTTTAATCAACAAATGTGCAGGTCATGAATGGGGATATTGTATAGTACTGAAAGTGCAAAAGTAATATGATTACTGTATGAAATCATATAATAATTTAGGTTGGAAGAGACCCTTAAGGTTGAGCATAGGCATTATCCTAACACTACCAAGTCTGTCAACAAACTATGTCACTAAGTGACATATCTACAATTCTTTTAAATACACCCAGGGATGAAGACTTAACCACTTTCCTGGGTAGCTTTCCATTGATTGACTACCTAAGATATCATTTGTCCTCTTGTGAGCTGTAGTTACATTTGTAATAGAATCATAGAATCATAGAAAGGTTCTAGTTCCAACTCCCCTGCCATGGGCAGGGGCACATCCTACTAGATCAGGCTGCCCAAGGGCCCATCCAACTTGTCCTTGAACATCTCCAGGGATGGAGCATCCACAACTTCTCTGGGCAACCTGTTCCAGTGCCTTACCACTCTCATGGTGATGAAATTATTCCTTGTGTCTATCCTAAATCTGCCCCTCTCCAGTTTATACCTGTTGCCCCTCATTCTGTCACTGCAAGCTTTTCTAAACAGTCCCTCTCCAGCTTACTTGTAGTCTCCTTTCAGGTATGGGGAGGTTGCTATAAGATCTCCTTGGAGCCTTATAGCAGCCTTCCAGTACCTGAAAGGGTACTGGATTAAGCCTTATCTTGCTTTCCCTGTATGTCATGAGCAAACCTCTGCTTCCTCTCAAGTGTTCAGAAGCAAGCCCTGGAGTTACAAACTTCACACAGACAACAACACAAAAATGTCTCCTTGTGCCATTTGCTTCACCAGGAATCAGGTAAAAACTCAGAAACTCTTGGTTTCCAAACTGATGATGCAGCCAATAGTAGAAATTGAAGGTCAAGAAGGTGTTAAAAGGCAACTCTATTCATCATGTTTGCTCTTCAAAGGGATCTGAATAGGCTGAACTTATGAGCTGAGACCAGTGGGATGAGGTTTAACATGACCAAATACTGGGTCCTGCACTTGGGACACAATAACCCCAACCAGTGCTACAGACTAGGGGAAAGATGCTAGAAAGATGCCCAGAGGAGAAGGACTTGGGGTGTTGACTGACAGTGACTGAACATGAGTCAGTAGTGTGCCCAGGTGGACAAGAGGGCCAAGGGCATCCTGGCTTGTATCAGAAACAGTGTGACCAGCAGGTCCAGGGAGGTTATTATCCCTCTGTATTCAGCACTGGTGAGACTGCTCCTTGAATCCTGTGTTCAGTTCTGGGCCCCTCAGCACAAGAAGGATGTTGAGGCTCTGGAGTGAGTCCAGAGAAGAGTAACAAAGCTGGTGAAGGCACTGGAGAAAACATCTTGAGGGGAGCAGCTGAGGGAGCTGGGATTGTTTAACCTGGAGAAGAGGAGGCTGAGGGGAAACCTAATTGCTCTCTACAACTACCTGAAGGGAGGTTGTAGATAGGAGGGTGCTGGCCTCTTTTCCCATGTGACAGGGGGCCGGGCAAGGGGGAATGGTCTCAAGCTATGCCGGCGAGGTTCAGACTAGATATCAGAAAGAAAATTTTCACAGAAAGTGTCATTGCACCCAGGAACAGACTGCCCAGGGAGGCAAAAGGTGGGTGGATGAGTTGCTCAGGGGCATGATTTAGTGGTTTTTAGGAATGGTTGGACTCAGTGATCCAAAAGATCTTTTCCAATCTAGTGATTCTGTGATTCTGTGTTGCAGAGTTGTTGAATGAGAAAGACTAGACTAAAATCCACTGAAATCTAAAGGAGAAAAACTTGAACTTTATGGGATCTGACAATTCAAATTTTCTCCAAACTACCAATTTTCTGGGTGTCAGCTGAGGCTCTAGTGCTGAAACATATTAGGTAAGGATCTGTCTTTCTAAAACCGATCAAATTGAGGTAATCTGGAGTCACTTAAACATAAAAAAGAACCTTGATTACAGCCAGGCATCACCTTTACCTCATGGCCTTGGTGTAAACCGCTGTCTAATACTGTAAGTAAGATTTTAATAAAATATACTTTATACATAATATGAACATAATTTGTAATGCTACCAGAACGCTCCAATTGTAATGGGCTATGATGCACACCATCTCAATTGTAAAAGTACAGCAAATTTTTTGATTACTATATTTTCAAAATTATTTACAGGTGTGACTTGCTAGTTATCTATCTTTTGGCTCTACAGGTTCAAAGTTGTGTGCAGGCACAAAAAAGACTGTTAAAATGTTATGCTTTGTTTATAAAAAATGGAATGGTTTTATTATTCAAATGTAGTGCACAAATACATAACACAGCTTCTGTGATAATCTATCCTGGAGCTACAGTTTTATCATATTCACAGAACAGGAAACTACTGCAGTAGTACAGGTCATTAAGAGATCCACTGCTAATGATCAGCTGTCCTGAAAAAACATTCATAATAATATTTGTTTCTTAAGATTAATTTAATCATATTGGACACAAACTTCATTAAATCTTTCTGGAAAACTGTATGTTAAGGTATTTCATAATGTCCTACATAATGCTGATGAATATGATTTTTGCACTCATTTTTGAGTGCAATTGAAAATATGGTATGGAAATATAAAATGGTATTATTACACATTTATGGTAGCTACTAGCCATTTTTAAGGATAGTTGCAGGGAAAAACTACATTTATCCAAGACATTGCATAGCTAAGATAGAAGCTTTCAAACTGTACAAGAGAAGAGTCATGCATTTTAACCAGTGTCTTTTAGTGAAAACATTCCAGAAAAACAATGGTTAACAGGACGACATCGTCCCACTAAAGACAAAACTGTGCTTAGTCCTGGCTTTCTGCTGGCTGCTCTTTGTCAAGATTATATTCTGCCTTGCTGACTTTACAAGTGAGCAACAGTTTTACATCTTATGGTTTTACTGGGAAACTGAAGACTTCCTCCTTTTCCCGTGCTGTTCATGGGCCATGGATTGGATATTGACCTGTACTTTCAGTGTATGTGCAGGTTTTTGGTAAATATGCATTCAAGTTTTAGGCAGCTCATATTTTGCTAACTAAGGAGAACTCTTGGTTCCTAAACAACCTCTCTAGCTTGAGAAGTAGCACAGAAACCTAACAATCATGTAGCTTGCTTAGAACTTTGTGAGGGAAGCTTGTGATAGAAATAGTCCCACAGGATTTTGTGCTCTTGCACTCTGCACTTTCCCTTCCACTCAGTATACTGGTATACTGGTACATATTTTGGAGTGGGAGATCAGAGGTCCTTGGTCCCTCTGGAAGAAGGGCAATTTACCTTGAACAGACCCTGTCCACCCCGCCCGATGTTAACATCAAAGGGCAAAGAAATCTTGTGGCTTAAGGCAGGAAAATCTTTATCCTGCTGTGCTGCTGATGGCCTGCATGGACTGATCTTTATTTCAGTTTGTGGGATTTACTGCTGGGACCATTTGTGAATAATCCATATTTATGATGAGATGAGATACACCTGACATTTTGGAAATCTGACTTTTTCTGACATACCTGAACGCCATTGAAAGCAGCAGCTTTACAGAAGCTTTTCAGAGGGTGGAAACTGCCACACTAATTTTCAGCAGAGATAGTAACGGAAATCTATACAAGTATCCTTTACAGTGTGTTATGGTGTGCTGATCCAGTACTGTGCTTCTGCTCTGAAAAATCTCACGGTGATTTACTTTCAGTAAGAGAGAGTCTATGTGACAGCTGTAGAACTGGACCTTGTGTGTGTCAGTGCAAGAACATATCTGTGACCTCCAGTCTAAGATTTCAGTTCTGTGAGCACATAGAGCAAGAATTACAATGAACTATACTCATACTTGTTACTGAAGTAAATTCAGTTTTGGAAAAAATCAAGATTTTGAAAAGGTATATTCTTAAAAGTTTGAATATTCATCCTGTTGGAGCAATATTGAAGGACTAAAAACTCTCAGGCTTGTATTAAGTGAGTAGAAATTGTGGCAAATCAAAACTCTAAAGCTCTTCAGGTACTTCTACAATTTATAAGGAAAATTTAAAGGTATATTCACAATAAAGACACACTCACTGAGGACTGAGAACTATCATTCTTTGAAAATTATTGAGAAACCACATAGTTTGAAACTACAGAAGCACTTTGTAGACTCTGTAAATATGAAGGGCTAGATTCTGCATGGATGCTACTGTGGTGCAGTACCAGGAAAAAGCTTAGGCTAAATTCCTGTGTAATATTACACATGTATAGATTAGACTTTGCTGTGTTGCAGTCATTATGACATCTTGACTTTTTGATTTTGGGATACTAATTTACCAGTTCTACAAGCATCAAAGATTAACTTATTGTTGAGAAGTAGGGACAAAAGCAAAGACAGAACTTTGCTGCTACACTATAGGAGCAGACCCACAGCTGGGAAAGGCACATATTTTGGTCATCATCTTGCTGTCCAGGAGATTGTAGACACAGGCATCAGGATTAATCTCTACCAGAACTGCAAAATAGTGCAAATTTCTTCCTCAGGGCATAGTGCCCAGTTTGTCATCTAAACTAATGCATTTACACTTCTCTAAAATGCACATATGGAGAAGCAACAATTTAATTGCTGTGTTCAGCAGAAGTGTTAATAGGATGAATGAATCTTTCATAAAAGCAAGAAAACAAAACTAACCTTTACTGACTGTGATATTTTAAAAGATCATACTTGTCGTTTGGAATAGTTGCTCAACCTGTGCTTCTCTTAGCAATCACAGCAAGCCTAAAAATTGAACACCTTCATGCTACTGCTTCAGGGTGCTAGTTGTCACCTGTCTTTTGCTGGGCAGCATTCCTCAGAGGGAGCAGAGACCCCTTTTACATCAGGACTCAACTCAGTTACACATTACAAACTTTGCACATCCTTGTTAGGGGGCTATGAAGGGGTTCCCAGACCTTCCCTGAGCATTCACAGGGATACCCTGTACATAGACTTCCTTTGTGCAGCAGGACTTCAAACATTGCCAGTGTACCCTACTTCTAGTCTGCAAAGAAAGACTATTTATAGGAGCTGCTTTAGAAAAACCTGCTGAAGGAGACATTAGATTTTTCCTTTGTATTTTTCAAAAAAGACCCCAGTGATAAAAGGTGGAAGAAACAATGTACTTTCTTAATTGATGTTTGCCTATAAAGATCAGGAATCTATTTTACACTGCTGTCAGAGAAGTCTTCTCTGATTCAGATGAATGAAATTTTGAGAGGTTGTGTTGGACAAAAGCTATTTTTATGAAATTATTTGTACTTGATAACTACTGAATTTTTGCAAATAAATACTTGAACTAGAACTAAATGAATTTCTCAGCTAGTATAAATCAGCACATCTCCGTTGATTTGAATAGGGACATACCGGTTTATGCTCACTGCAGATTAGCTTAACTAAGGCTTTGTAAGCTTTTAAGTGAAAGGAACAGGCTTCTTCCCTGTGCTGCAAGAAAGTGAGAATTATGAGCACAGCTTTAAATTATAAACTATAAAATACTAGGAGGGCTGAAAGACTAATACTAGAAGTCTACATTTGCTGAGAAAGCCAGAAAACCACAGCCCAGGTACATACACTTATTTATATATTCCACAATTATTCAGTAGGTGGCAGTTAAAAGCCTGGATGAGCTTTGCAGTCGCCATTTAGGCATCAGCACCAGCAGAGGCTAGAGTCAGTCCTTCTGTAACAGCAGACAGAAAGACAGAGGCTGCTCTCAAGCCAACAAAGGCACTAGCCACGGCCCAGGCACTGGAGACAAAGCAGGAGAGGAGCAGAGCTGCCAGAACACTGAGCTTCTGAGCACAGAGCAGGCAGCAGCCACCACGGGGTGCAAAGGAAAGCAGCAGGCGACGGAGCTGCAGCCCCCCTGATTAAGACAGGGAATCCCTTCTGCTGGAGGAAACGCAGGGCAAGAGAGGGTTAACAGCTGGTGCAATGACAGGCAGAAACTGAAGAGCATTTGGAGATTTCTTTTCCTATACAGGTAATTTTTTTCCATCGCTTTTCTACATCACCTAGTATAATAACCATAGCTTTGCCTTGAGCTTATAGGTCTTTATTTCCTTTGGCCAAAATCTGCAGTCCTCACTCACAAAATTTCCAGTGAAGTCTGTAGAGCCTTGTGTGAGTTATGACTGTAAGATTTAATGTGAGCATACATCTTAAGCAGAGAATATGGCATGCTATAAACTGGGGCTGACAAGGAAGCCAAAAACTGGTCGTATGCAGACTGACCAGTGAAACACAACATTTTTAATGTGTGCTGGGATGACAGTAACAGCTTCATTACCTTTTTTTTTTTTAAATTGTCTTTCATTTACACTCGTTGTGCTGAATTTTGCCCTAATTTATACCTCTGCCACTGCAGTGGTTTATGTAGAGAATTTTTTTTTAAATGAAAGCTCTATTTTAACTTGTGTGTTGAAAGAATACAAAAATGTTGAGTTTGAATAAAGTAGGCAGGCAGTATTTTGTTTGTTCAGTTAGTTGTGCCTCTCTCAATTGAGGGAAAGAAAATAAATCACAAAAAGGCCATTCTCAAGTGTCTGTAAGTGATTGAACCCAGATTTAATAATACTTTCCTACTTGCTACCTTTCCTGTGAAATGTGGGATGCTCTGTATGCTGCAGCACTCAGTCACAGCTGGCTGACCCCAGAATGGAACTGCAACATCTGATACATTTTATTTTTAAAGTGTTTTGCGAACATCTTGTTTTCATGAGCACCTATTTATACATGAATACATATATGCCTGTTTATAAATGCACACATGTATAGGTCTGTAATGTGTACAACCCCATACCTTTCCATGTAAATGAAGCTGTTGCAACTGATTGCTATTATGCTTTTGACTGGATTTACTGTTTACCGTATCTAGACTCTTTGCAAATCTCCTAATTTTTAATTCTGTGTCAAAAGGCTATTATGGCTCCCCACCTTTACTTTTCTGCCTTGTGGACTTCATGGACTTCACTCATGTTTAGAGGCTGATCCTGGGGTCCAGCTACACATACTAAATGCAGTAGTGACCAATTCTTGTACAATGGCATCTGTATCATCATTCAGGGTCTTTGATTTGTGGTATCCCTCCAGGTTTCATGTTCTCTCTCATGCTGCACGCCATGTTTCTAAGGCTCTGCATGAAGAAGTGTCCAAACATGGAACAAGTTCTAATACACAGCTGCAAATCATTGGCCATATAGAACTGAGGGAAAGAGTGTGATGTACAGCTGATTATCTTCATCCCTGGGGAAAGAGAGAAGAATTAATGGGTATAAATGGGTTGTGAATGTACTTAAGTGGTAAGCTTTCAAGCCATTAAACCAGCAAGGTTCCAATATAATCTTCTCTTTGAAGTAATAGAAGGAAAAGGCTCTAAATTGTTCTCAGCTGGAACTTGGTGGAAGGTTTTATGTGAAATGGTTGCTTGCAGTGTCAAAAAATATTGGATTTGATTGTCCAGATTTGATTCTCTCTTAAATACCATTCTTAATGGCACTCCTACCTAGAAGTTATCTGCATTAAAAAGTCTCTTTGCAAATTAGTCAAGATCTTTGGAAACACACTTTTTTCACACATCTCCCATTAGAGCCAGATGAAAGTGTATTTGTCTTCAAAATTGTGCTTCACTGTTGTTTACATCAGCAGACATGTAAGCCTTTATGGCCACCAGGCTGAATAAAATGAAGAACAAAGCTCTTTGAATGATGATTGGAGTTCAGAGGCATGGCTCCTTCTGGCCAAGTGGTCAAGATTATATTAGAGCAGCACTGCAATCTCTGTAGTACTGGCTGAAATAGTTGATATTATATAAACCAATAATGTTGTTCCTGAAATTGCTAATAGTGTTCTTTCTAGTTTCCTTTGGGGATCACCTGATAACTATCTTTTCTGTGCTAACCAACAGGCTTGCTCATGTAAAGATTCCACCATTATGTGTGAAAAAGTGAAGACTCACACTTTCAAGTGACAGAGTATGTTCAACTGCCTCAAACTTTGTTAGTTTTAAAAAGCTACAATAAACAGTATTCTATCCTACAGAATGACTGCATTCAGTTCCCTATTCCCTTTTCCTCTTCTTCCTTTTCTTTAAAATTTGAACTTTTTCCTCCTTTTTAATAGTTTTGTTTTAAATACTACATTGGATTGCTTTCAATTTGCAATGTATCTCAGTAACTATTTTGTAATATATAATAGCTTTCATTTGAATTTTCCAGCTCCCATGCTGTGTGTGAGTATCAGGCCATTTGTACTCTCAAACTGAAACAGTATACACTGTGGGAGATTTGGTACGTATGTAGGTCTAATTCCAAATGTTTGTTGCTTTCCTCTTAATACTTTACATTACTAGGCCTAATTAAGTAGTTATTAGTATTATATAGAGGATGAAAGATGGTANTATTTTTCTGGTTTTTTTTTCTTTGCACCCAAACAAAGGTTTCTCAGTATCAATGAGCAGAAACTATCAGTACATTCTTACTCTTGCTCTAAAATTAAAATATGTATCAAATTTTCATATCTTACTGCTGTAAAGACAGTGAAAAAGACCCTCTGAGTGACTAAGTATGAATTTAAATGGAACATACTTGATTTTGCCTTTTTTTGAGAAAAAAAATTGATTGTTTTAAATCACAAAATATTGATTACTCTTCAAGTCTTGAAGTGGGTGTCAAAGGAAGACAAGAGTGTGTCAAGTCTGTGATAAATGCACTATTCCACTCATATCAAGGTCAGAAGAATCAGGCAAATTAATTTGAGTTGAATGTTTGACTGTTGTATTGTGATGAAAATCAGTCTCTGATTTCTCTTAATCTGTAGGACTGCAGTACACTATGGCAGCAATATGTAGTCACCCTCATTCTTACTTCAGGTAAAGGAATTCATTTTAGTTGAATCTGAGCAAGTGTCTATGAAGTTATGACAGACTTTTAGCATTCTCTTTTAAAATATGTGCATAGTAAAGCAGTCATATGAAAAGAACAAATCCATTCCTGGACTGCGGATGTTTCCATCCCAAAATGTCCAAAAGTTCTGACTCATAATTAATGTGAAGCTAAGAAAAGGACTCTTAGTCTCTTTTATTTATTTTAAGTTATTTCAATTTATTTTTATATTTTTCCCTGAAAATCTAGACTGACATTTTTTTCTCTGTTCTGAAAATGGCAGTAATATAAATAATCAAATATTAGCTATCATTAATAGCTAGTATATTCCTCTAAGTCCAACTAAAAACCATTAGTTTTCTCAATTTGCTCACTCAAACATGAAAATGCTACTATGTGTTACTGAGAAAGTAATTTTTAATATTTACAATGCAGGCTTTATAATTTTATCTGCTGCTACAAGGAACATAAACATGAATTGAGAATAAATGACTGCAAAACTGAACAATAGATTGCATATCATAGAGGGCAAGTAGCTGCTTCTGAACATTTTGAAGCTTTGATCAGAAAGCTGTCATTCCTATATCACACCCAACAGTTATATTTTAATTTCTGGCTCTTTCTGATTTGCAGAACTATTTTGGCAGAAGCACAGGCTTCTTACTAATGCCTGGAGGGACAATGACAATGGGATTGCCTTACTTAACTACTTCTCAGGGATCCTTCTGGGTCCTGAAACCCACTGTATTATCCTGTTCACAAGTTATTGTATAAACAAACAGTTGCAATGCATGTTACATTGACCGGTAGGATTTTTGGAGGACTTATTGTGCTAGGAATGCAAGACAGATATTGATTTACCCTGTTTAAACCACATTGTTTCACAGGGGATATTATTTGAGCTGTGGAAGAGTATCTGAAGTTTTCCAGTAGTTAGCATAGCAATCAAGCTATCCTTTATAACCCAGAAATGAAAGTTAATGATTGGAGTTATATTCATAAGAAGTCAGAAGCCCTTAACCTTTAGTAATTCTGCTTCTACAGATTTGAACAAATAGTCTCAAATTAATTTTGAAAATTGAAGACTACAGTGGAAAGAAAAAAGGTCTTTTTCTGCAGTTTCCCTTCTGAGTGAAAACAAGTACTCCACAGACACATGGGTCTTCAGTGTAAATATACACATTTTATAGAACTAGCTGATTGCCTATGCTGGTATTTTTACCATAAAACTAATAATATATGGAATTTAACACCCAAAGCCTCTAAAGTTAAATGGTTCTTTCAGAATTTTTCCTTCTAATTTTGGGGATTTTTTTAGTGTTTTGTATGTTTGTAACATTCTGCATTCAGAAAACTGAAAAAGACATGCCTTGTTCTATAAGATGCAAAATTATTATTTTGGCTACTGGACATCTGCAGAAGCAGAGTTTTACAGCATGTGAAGTCATAGCTAATTGACAAAAAGAGTATTCTGCTACTGAAAAGCAGAATGAAAGGTCAGATAAAGTCTCTGATCCTACATTTATATGAGTGACAAATTCCTGTTAATAACCATGGTGCCCGACTCAATTCTATAATGTCCTACATTTTCAAAGGTGAATATACAATATTATAAGTTGATCTTTCCATTTTTACTCAGGTAAATTAAATCTCTTGAAAACTGAAGAAAACCTAGAGTATTTAGTGTTATAAGCTGGGGAGAAAAGTTTTAAAAAATCAGTCCCATGGGTAGTTGAATGCAATGCTATCTTGACATTTTTATTTCTATGTGTGAATTTATAAATACCTCCATGCACATATACAAAGGCATCTGAGAAATTTACCACTGTTTTGATTGTAAACACTTAAAAGATTAAGATACCAATTTACAAAGTAGATAAATAAATAAAGAAGTAGCTCTATTTAAGTCAATGAAGTGTCATACGTGCCTAAAGCAAGGCCTGAATTTAGGCAGGAACTGGGTCATTAAATTGTTCTTATTTAAGTGATTTCTTTTTAACTAAATGCATTGCTTGTACTCTGTTTGATTTTATTCATAACAATGACAATAGAAACATCTCCTTAAATTTAAAAAGAAAAAAAATGCTGTTTGGTATGAGAAGATTTTACCTGAGGAAAAAGAGCTTTCAGGAAATTAACATATAGCATCTGAGAATTGTACTTCATATCAGACTGGCACCTCAGTACGACATCATAAAACCTCAAGAACCAGATCAGTTAAGATGCAATCGAAGCCTCTGACTCCAGACAGCAAAGGTAGTATCAGATTGTTTCAGAAAATTAGTGCTACCCTAAAAGATATTATCTAGCCAATGAATTTCAAAGATATTTTCTGCCTATGACATTTCATGTAGGTGTAACAATGCAAATAAGGTGAATATATTTTGCAACAAAGCCAAAACCGTGCAAGATATCCAAGTAGATTAAGTGCAGATTAATTTTAGGAAGTTATTTTTCAGCCTTCCTATACCTTTTGCCCATCGTTGCATGTTATTTTTGCCTTAAATAAAAACAAAAGAGGCAAGTCATAAATACAATTAATAGAAAAAAAAAGTTAGACCGTAAAACAGTATTCAAGACAGGCGATAACTATGAAGATCCAGTGGCTGAATACAGGATTGGTGACATCAGTTTAGTAAATGCTAACACACCCATATGTAGTTAGTCACCTAAAGAACACTAGGAGTTTGAACTATCAAGTGCATACTCTGTAATATGAGGTATTTTAATGTAGATATATATTTTTGCTATCATTATATAACAAAATAATTGATTTTATATCAAAATGACCCACTCCTTAAATTTTATCCTCCTGTTGGAGCAGACTTTCAGTTCTTTTAACTGTCATGTCAGAAATAGCTGGGAAAAGAATACAGATCAATGTAAAGGTCTGCAGTTGAGTTTGAATTTGAGGCAGATTTTTGTTCCAGTAACTGCCCATTTTGCTCAGCCACATCAGCTAATCTAGAGCAACTAGAGCCTTGTGCAGGCAGAGCATCTGCGGGAAACAGCTAAATCAGCAGGGGAATATGGAGGTTCACTATCTTGCTGAACTTTGTAATCAAACAATTAAAAAATCATGGGTACGGATATATGTTTTGAATGATTCTTTGCCTTTTTAAAGTGAGGATAGTTTCATTAAACTGACATTTCAGAAGATCATAGTAAATTTCCACTGACTTAGTTTGTGAAAGTAGAAAAGGCAGCAAAGGAGGCTTTATTATACACAAACTCCAGAAAAAATCTGTTCTAAAGAGTACAATGTAACTGCGCATATTAAGAAACAGACAGTTGCATGAATCAGAGAGGATATTGTACATCTGAAAAGTTGGAATTCTTTCAAGTGATTTTTTTTCACTCATACATTGTAATATTGAAAGCTGATAAAACAAGGTGGTACTTTTTTTTCTCTGTTGTGTTTAATGTATATTAAGACAAAGGAAGATCAATGCACTAATAGGGTAGTCTGAAAAGCATGAAGAAATGCAGAACTGGGTGCAAGTGCATCACAGTCACACAGGCAGATTTCCTCTCCAGGAGAATCTCTGACCAGCATCACGTAGAGAATACAACCATGTGGTAAAAATTATTTACAGAAGCCTTTCTACAATGGGATCAAAAAAGTCTTGCATGAGCTTTTTGTTTTGTTTTCTTCTGATTCCTGAGCAGGACAAAAAAATTTAATCATTATTGTTTATCTTGGTAAAAATGAGGATCTTTTTGACCAACAGGTCTGCATGTGAGATGAATTAAACAGCAGCTAAGGTTGCTGACCCTTTGCAGTCACCTGGGCTGGGGAGTAGCTGTGTGGAAAAGGCTCTGAATGAAGCTATGGTGGGTAGTGAGGTGGGCATGGCCAGCTGTGGCTCTGGTTGCAAGGAAGACACACCATGTCCTGGGTCGTATGAACCAAAGCATGACTGGTCAGTCAAGGGAGGTGATAATCCCCCTTTCTCAAGACTAATAAGAACATACCTACATAATTTGTCTAGGTTTGGCACCCTCAGTAAAGGAAACATCAATAAAAAGGACCTACTTCAGATGATGACACTAAGGGCAGAAGGAGTCCAGGGCTGCAGCACTTTCCTGCCCTGCAGGCTGAGGTCCAAGGGTTGGTTCAGCCTGGGGAAGGCACATTTTAGGGGACACCAAACATAGCCGCCACAGAGCCTAGAAGAAAATGATCAAGAAGGTGGAGTCAAACTCTTCACGGCAAGGGATGGTGGGAGAAGGAGATACAAGTATGAGTTGAAACATGTGTAGCTCAGGCTAAATATAAGAGGAAAAACACCCCACACTGTAGATATTTTAGCAGTGGAGCATTTTGCTCAGAAAGGCTGTGCTGGTTGTTGGAGATTTTCAGGTCCTGATAGGTCAGAACAACCTTGTCTGGTCTCATGACCGATCCTGTTGTGACTAGCAGGCTGGATGAGAGACCTCCTTGAATCCCTTCCAGTCTGAATTATCCTGTGATTCTATGGTCATTTCTAAAGATAATCTGAAAAATCTCCCTAAGCAACAGGTGTTCTCTCCTTACCACTGTAAAGTTTTCGTATTTTCTAACATTAATTTCTTCTACAATGTAAGTCTATTAATTCAATTTTTTTTTCCACTACAAATGTACACTCTCTCTTGTGACAACATACTATTTAAGACTGTTACCATGCTATTTCAGGTCCCCTTAGAAGTTTTAGGACGCTTAATACTTGATTTAATTACCAAATTTCAATTTGTTCCAGCTTTTGGGCAATCATGTGCACCAGTTTTCTTGGAGATCTCTGAATACTCTTAAGCATAAAGTTTAATATTGCATGGGTACACTCAGCTAGCCTTTACAATTTTTGTTTCTTTACTCTGCATTTCATTGATGTTCATAGTAAAAATTTTCATGCTGCATTTTTTCTCACCAATCCATAGTTCCTAGGCTACGCATTTTCTGATTGTGCAACACTAATGCTGCTTCTAATGTGAAATAGCCACGTTTTTCTCTCTTGCCTTTCTACTCATAAAAATTATTAAGCTCTAATGCTTACAACAGATCATTTGGTGCAGTCACCCACGACTCGAAGCTCTACCACTGTCCTGAATTTACATGTTTGCAGCTTACAAGGCTTATTCTCAGTGGAACACCATCCTGTTGGTTTGCTCTGTTCTCATTTCTTGTTAGCTACTTCAATTTTGTTTATTTTCTCCACAGTGTGAGCTGCTTGCCTGTTTTCCTTGTTTCTCAGAGGGTTTTCCCTCTTAGATAAACACATACACTACAGCTTTCTGAGAGTACACTTCTTTCCCATTTTTCTGTCAGAGAAAAAGAATTTTTCTTCAGTGCCTCAGGATGAGCACTTATTTACCAATCTTTCTTATATTTACGTAGATCCCTGGGAGTGACAGTAACTGCAGTATAGGAGAGACAGAAGGGGTGAAACTGCCTTCTGCCTGTAACTAGGCTGGGTAGGCAGGACTGTGATAGCTCTCCACTTTGCCTCAGAATCAGCATCCCCAGTTTTATGTTTAACCTGCCTACAATGAAAGAAGTAAAACTCCTTCATCCAACAAATTATGAAAAGATAAATGTTTTCAGTTTACTCAGTCATTAAAAGTAGGACAGAATAGAATGTCCTGTACAAGAAGACCAATAAAATGAGGGTGTGTTTGAACAGTAAAATGAAGATGGGAAGCCATAGCTTTAGCCTAACTGGCACAGGTTGCAACAGCATCAGGCAGACAGAATCAAAAAATCAGTGTGGACTGGCAACTGGGTTAAGGTAATGGGTGCTCCACTTACATCTTTACCTCTGCAGCACCACTAATATTCTCCTCATGCTAGACAGGTGAAGAGTAACTTAATATCCTGCCCCACAGTGCAACCACTCCTTCTGTTGCAGTGAATAGCTTGAAGGCTTTCCTTATTCAGTAAGGAATCCCCTTGGGATGTTCTAGATTAGCTTCTACCCAGACAACATTGCCACATGTAATTTCAATCACCTGACACCATTGTGGGCACTTGGACAAGGTGCCCTATAAAATTAGCCCATTTTCCTAAGAACAAATGTAAGCACAGCAAAATTCGCAGTGTGTTCCATATGTACTTTTTATATACCTAGCTTTGGTCTGAAAAGCAATAATACCCTAGATATTCTTCAACTTTTAGGGTTCAATTCTTTGATGTTTATTTGGTTAAACCTTATTAAATATAAAAAGCATTGTATACCTAATGAGCTGCTACTGATGGGAGGACAAAGTAATCTTCACATTTATTTCAATGAATTCTTACTGCTTTCAACCCCATTAAAAATTTTCCATTTCCACTGTTTAATAATGATGACTATATTGTTGGTCCTACTGTTTACAGAGAGGCTTTGTCTATGGGATATGACTTCAGAGTTCACAGAGTTTTGTGGCCTGTGACATATGGATTTGCCAACTTTGACAATACAAGCCACTGAAAAATGTGAAGATGTCTGCACAACCTTTCTGATAAGTGTAGCACGTGTTCAGTCAAATATCATCTGCTGTGAAATAAGGATTAGAATGAAAAGGCAGGCTGAACATGAGCAATCTGTTACCAAAATGTATTCTTTGACCTGAAATGCAAATGTGGAAACACATTGAAGTGGGGCATATGCTCCCAAAGAGTTAGAAACAAAGCATTTGCTGAGTAAGCTACAAATACGTCTTAGATGCCACTCAGGAGTGTGGTCTGGTTCCTAAGTACCAAAGAGATGGCATGTTTAATGCAATTGACTGTCATACATGTGTATACCAGTGTGTTTCAACAACGATTTGAAGAGACATGTTTTAAATACAGAAGAGGCAGTTCAGTTTCTACAATTTGTTCAGTCCTCAGCCTTAGTGAAATAGCATTTCCCAGATGTAGCTTTTTGTTTCTAGGGATATTAGTCCAGCAGGAAGAATACTGAAACTCACAATATTAATCTAAAATATATCATGCAGTGCTGAAGATGGTCTTTTTTTTACCAGCACAGGTTGGATCATAAATCCTAGATTTACTACTTAAATCAATCATTCTGTAACCCACTGCAAGACTTCTTAAATTATCACAAGTAGTATGCCATCACATTCACTTTTCTTATTAGGAGAAGTAACACAAAGTATATTGTGTATCTCCACATGTACCCGTGTAAATGTCTATCTTATTTTTGTGATCTTCTTTCTCAGTTTTTTCCCTCTAGTTGAGCAACAGACACACGGAGAAACATGCCTGAGCAAAGCAATGATTACAGGGTTGTTGTGTTTGGAGCCGGAGGAGTGGGCAAAAGCTCTTTGGTCTTGAGATTTGTGAAGGGCACTTTCAGAGAGAGCTACATCCCTACCATTGAAGACACCTATCGGCAGGTGATCAGTTGTGATAAGAGCATCTGCACTTTGCAGATAACTGATACGACAGGGAGCCATCAATTTCCAGCCATGCAACGTCTTTCTATTTCTAAAGGACATGCTTTCATTTTGGTTTATTCTATTACCAGCCATCAGTCCTTGGAGGAACTCAAACCAATCTATGATCAAATATGCCAGATTAAAGGAGACATAGAAAGCATTCCAATAATGCTGGTGGGGAACAAGAATGATGAGAATCAAAACCGAGAGGTGGAAAGCAGTGAAGGAGAGGCCATAGCTAAGAAGTGGAAATGTGCCTTCATGGAGACCTCTGCCAAGATGAATCACAACGTGAAAGAGCTATTCCAAGAACTGCTAAACCTAGAGAAACGCAGGACTGTGAGTTTACAAATCGATGGCAAAAAAAGCAAGCAGCAGAAGAGGAAAGAGAAGCTGAAAGGCAAATGTGTGGTAATGTGAAATGACACTGTCAGAAGTCAGTCAAGCAGTCCTACCTGACTGATGATACTGATGAGAAACCTATAGACGGCAACCATGCAAGACCCTATTTATTAGTGTCTGTTTAAAAAAAAAAATTGGAATTTGAAAAAATTAATTACTATGGTTACTATGAAAAAATCCTGCAATTAAAAAAAGTGCACTCTAGCTATTAGATTAAAAAAATCAGGAAGTAAAAGAAAAAATGTTCAGGATATCTAATTTTGTAATTTACAGAAGAAAAGAAATTTCAACCTTATCATAACATGAATGATTTGTAAAGTTAACTTCATATGATATACATTCGCAGATAACTGCAAGAGAAGGCAATATACAATATGAAATGAAAAACAAAGAAACGGCTGTGAAGAAAGTTAGAACATATAAATGCATGCTGGATGTGTCACGTCTTTAAGAATGCTGTGGACAAGCAGTTCTGTGCAATTTTCTTTACTGACTGCTGGGGCAGAGTGCATAAGGTATTTTCAGATCTGCCAAATGATCAAACTGTATCACATTAAAGGAAGTATGTGGGCATCACAGTTAAAAGGAACAGTTATTCTCTCTATCCCCTAGCATTAAATACTTTTCTAGTATGACATGGTGTTTGAACTGAAGCATGAGAAAAAGACAACCCTTGTAGGAGAGATGGAGATCATCTTTTCTGGACCCATCACTTCAAGAATGATCTGTGTTTCTGGTCCCAATATATTTCAGAAGAGCAGATATTTGTCTATGGAGTATATCACATTATATGAAAATAGTGGAAATATACTGAGAGCTTCCCCAGGGAGGACTGTATGAGGAGTACCCCACAAAACCTCTGTGGGAAAATCTCAGTTCAAATGCTGGTAGCAGTTTAATAAACACATTCACATTAGTGAATGAATAGAAAGTCTATTGAACTGGTAGTACTCTTGGAGAGAGGCCAGTGTAGTGTAGAAAACTTTTATTCAAATTACCAGATTAGCTGAGTAAAACGTCTGTACATTACTGTATTCCAATTACAATGGATTTGCATCCATGCACTACCAGTTCTGTTGCCTTTACATTATCTGAAGAATTCTATATTTACTTTTTAAACTCATGATTTGAACTGCTGTGACTATTTGTAGAACCAAATTCCTATATGTGGAGTTAGGGCCCACGACAGTCTCCAAGAGAAGATTTGCTGGGATAAATACTATGGGATTTGGCATATTAAGAGTAGCAGTCGGTACTGCGTTATAATGCAATACAAAGTTCAGAACAGAAAAACATGGTTTAAACCACTATGTCAGGGAAATTACTCTTCTCAAAAACTTTGAAAGGGGACAATGTGTACAAAATGTGAGCTTTTTTGGATCTCTCTCCAAAGCTTTTTTAAACATTATATGAATGATTAAAGTATGTATTCCACTGATAACAAAGATTGTCTACAATGAAAGAAGCACATAGATTTTTTTACAGGACATATCAAAACCATATAAGCTACAATTTGCACCTTTGGAACTGCTTTGAAATAATGAAAACAACCTACCATATTTTTGGTATTTATCTCAAAATAATACTATGGGAAAATTCAGTCAAGTAGTATTATTAGTATGCATGCTGTTGCTTTATAAATATCTTCTAGGAACTGTTCAAATGCAGTCAGTGTTCACATTAAGAATTGTTATCTTGTTCCTTTCAGAGTTACTGCTTGTTTACCTTCCACCTTCCAAACAAAAGTATAGACATCTCACAGGTGGTGTGATACTCAATTTCTTTGAGCAAGAATTGTTATTAACACTGTCTAGAAAGGAGCACAACTTTTGTCATTCACACTGAAGAAATTCTGACACTGTTAAACTCAAGTGTAATACTTCTACTAATTTCAAGGATGATAGAATTTTGTCTGATTACTCCAATGCATTAGGAGAAAATATTGGAGAGAGGACAAAAAAAGCTAAGGCTCCTCCTTAACAATAAATTCCTGGCTCTTACTTGATGCTTTTCCTCCATAGATCTTAAAGCACTTTACAAAAAGGATTCATAGTGTCATTATCTTAACATCTCAGGTGGTAAAACTGAGGCACTAGAAGAGAAATGACTACACATAGGTTACCCAGGAATCTATTGGCAGATGAGGAATGAAAGCAGATCTCTTTAGTCCCAGTACAGTGCTTGCTCCTTATTTGGTCACACTATCTCTTCACATTTTTAAGCAGTTTCTAGAATGCATAAGGGAAACACATTATGGCTTATACAGCTATCTGCATCTTTTTCTTGTCATTCTGTCAATAGATCAAACAATATTTCTGGATCGGGGATAAAAACATTTCAAAGCACTAACTTTATTAAGACTTTTATAATTGTTTATACATCATCTTTGTAAGCAAATGGCTGACTATACTCACCTTTACAGTTTGAATTCCACCAGCAAAGCTGGAAAAGTCAAACGAATGATGACACTTAAGGAGTAATGGGTCACATACGGAAGTTGGCAGTACAGAGGCCTTCCTCTGATGCTAACGTCAGTGTCATGCCGTCATACATCGTGCATGCAATAATGATAGTAACTCAAAAGAAAGGCCACATAGAGACAAAGATTGTTTTAACATAATTGCTTTTCCTGGAGGAATTATTTACATAATAAAGAATCTTGTAGAAGTAGAACACAGGGGACCTGAATTACTCAAAAGATTGTGACTGCAAGGTTATTCCAGGCTGACATTTGGCCCTGGACCTTTTTTGAATGTGCCTCATAGCAAGGAAAGAGTAGTTGTTTGACAAAGTGGAAATAAAACAAGTAGCTGTTAGTTGTTAGGTTTAAGGGCAATTTCCTTTAATTCCCAGTTGATTCCTCACATGCTACATTATAAGCCATTAATTATTTCATGGGCTTGCATGTATGAAAGCAAGGCCAGTACAGAAGCAATATTAGTCATGGACCACAGACTAAAAAGAGTACATATTTTATAACTTTGCATTGTCATCTTAGTTTATACTACTAGAGTTTACATATCTTACATACTTGTGAGCTGATTTAAAACATTTTCTTTGCTATTACTTATGCAATTAGTTTTTTAATACAGGGAAAGTATTTTAAGGTAAATAAAGAAAATACACAGCTTTATTATATTTTGTGTTTTAATTAGGAATGTGATATCACTATAATAAACTCTTTAAAATACAAAAATATAAAGAAAAATACAATATATTTAAAACCTGTAATATCTACAGTGAATTTTAACACCCAGAAAACATGATCTATACAAAATATCTCTTTACAATGCATGAGTTTTATGTATATATGAAATATTAAGTTACATAGTTACCATGAATATATGTTGTTGAGATTTCATTAGCAAATGTTTTGTTCAAAACCTCTGGATATGAAGTCATTTGTGCCTACAAGTTTCTATGTTTCTGGTGATGTTCCGAACATAAAAAATAAAGTTTTAAATGGAACCACAAGTTTGGAGGAACTCTTGTTGGTGCTTTGATTCTGTTTGTTTCATAAATATGTTAAGTATATAGTTTTGGAAAGTTGTAAAGTCAATTCTCTAAATCAAAAATTGATTCTTGAATGTTAGGCAGTGTCCTGAAATCTTCTGCTGTACAAATCAGAATTCTGAGGAGTCCTGAGAGAACTGAAGTATAGTCTAACATTTATCATTCTTTTGTTATACTGTGGCAAACACCTATGCTTTCAAATCAATCTACCTTGATAAAACACAGAATATCAGTGGGTGTTTCTTTTGGCCATCAAAAAGTAAAATAGTTCTGGAAAGTAGTCTGCATTTTATTATTTAATTTTAAAAATAAAGTAAAAAAGAGAAAACTTTGTGGTTGTGAAAAATTGAAACTGGCTACATGACTCCAGCTGTTCCTCTTCATTTCTCTTCTGCTATTTCTGCAAAATTTCCATACCACATTGCCTCCTGTTGCAAACAACAACAACAAAAAAATTGGATTTGGTGATCGTTGGTTAGGTAAATGATCACTTTATATGTAAGCAATAGTTCATACTCAGCAGTGAAAAGGATCAACAAACAAGCTTGAATACTTAGCCACATTGGTAGACAGTTGAACCAGTGGTGAAATACTGACTATTGAAATGCAAATTTCATGTCACTGTAAAATAATTGGACATGGCAGTCCACAAAATTTTTTATCATGGAATCATAGGTTCATTAGGTTAGAAAAGACCTTTGAGATCACCAGGTCCAACCATACCTGTCCACTATTAAGCCACATCCCTGAGCACTTCATCTACCCATATTTTAAACACCTCCAGGGAAAGCGAGGCAGTCATTTTCCTGGGCAGCCTGTTCCAGTGCCTTATGACCCTTTCTGTGAAAAATTTTTTCCTAAGTTCTAATTGGAACCTCCTGTGGTGCAACTTGAGACCATTTCCTCTAGTTCTGTCACTTGTCACTTGGGAGAAAATATCGACACACACCTCGTTACAACCTCCTTTCTGAGAGTTGTAAACAGTAACAAGGTTCTCCTGTCCAGGCTAAACATCCCTTTTCCCTCAGCCATCTCTCATACAGCTCGATCTCCAGACCTCTCACCAGTTTTGTTGCCCTTCACTGGACACCTGGACACACTCCAGCACTGCAATGCCTTTCTTGTAGTGAGGTGCCTAAAACTGAACACAGTACTTGAGGTGTGGCCTCACCAATGCCAAGATGCCATTGGCCTTCTTGACACCTGAGCATACTGCTGGGTCATGTTCAGTTGGCTGTTGATGAACATCCCCAGGTCTTTCTCTACCAGGCAGATTTCCATCCAGTCTTCCCCAGGTTATAGTGCTGCAGGGGGTTGTTGCAGTGCATGAACCGAGCACTTGGCCTTGTTGAACCTCCTACTGTTAGTTGCAGCCCATGGATCCAGCCTGATCAGATTCCTCTGTAGAGTCTCCCTACCCTCAAGAAAATCAAAGTTTCCACCCAGCTTAGTGTCATCTGTGAAATTACTAAGGGTACACTCAAATGCTTCACCAGTTCATTGATAAAGATGTTGAACAGAACTGAACCCAACACTGAGCTCTGGGGAACACAAGTTGTGAGCAGCCTCCAACTAGATTTAACTCCATTTACCACTACTCTTTGGGCCCTGCCACCTAGCCAGTTCTTTATTCAGAGTGTATGCCTGTACTGGCCACTGGTAGCCAGTTTCTCAAGCAGAATACTGTGAGAAATAGTGTCCAAGGCTTTACTGAGGTCCAAGTACACTACATCCAACACCTTGGTAAGCATCCTTTTGCCCCTTGGTGACAGGTGTACTCCATCATTTGTCAGCAAGCCTGGTGTTGTGTAGGCCAACCCATGGTCAAAAACCCCAAAGTTTTGCTCTTCACATCAAGTTCCTAGTCAGATATTTATTTTCAGTAAAGAGATCAGAATACTTAGTAATTCATACTACTCAATAATTTCTATGCTTCTATTTTACTATGCTTAGTCCTGATTCAGACGCAGCGTACAACAGTGAACGTACCAAGTTCAGCTCTTGAGATATGCACAATATAGTCAGTAATTGTGTTACAGACGCTTGTCCTATCATGCTGCACAAAATCACCTCAAGCACTAAAAAACCTGCCTGTCTCTAAGCTTTTTGTCATTGATTACTACTCCTGTTTTCCACTGGAAAATACTTCTATTGTTAACACATACCCTTATTCAATGTTGTGAATACAGAATAACAGAATCACAGGATAATTTAGGTGAAAAGACCTTTAAGATCATCCAGATCAATTATATACCTAACATTACCAAGTCCACCATATCCCTAAATGGCACATCTACATGTCTTTTAAACACTTCCAGGGATGGGGACTCAACACCTTCCTATGTAGCTTTCAGTGCTCAAAAACCCCTTCAGAGAATTACTATTTCCTAATATGCAGTCTAAACCACCCTGGCAAAACCTGAAGCCATTTCCTCTTGTCCTGTCACTTATTACCTGGGAGAAGAGACTAATACCTGTTCCACTACACCTCCTTTCAGGGAGTTGTAAAGAGTAATAAAGTCTCCCCTCAGCCTCCTTTTCTCCAGGCTACACCCCCACCCCCACTCCCCCCAGTTCCTTCAGCTGTTTCTCATAAGATTTGTGCTCTAATCCCTTCATCAGCTTCATTACTCTTCTCTGGAACCCCTCGAGTGCCTTCCATTTCACAAATCTCACAGTGATCAAAGCTTCTCTTTCACAATAAAATTTTTAAAAATCACTGGAACATTAAAGATTACTACAACACCTAGGGAGAGCAATGTGGTTTTGTAGAAACATGTTTATAAATGTCCAAATAATAATCTCTTTATACATGACTCAGTGAACTGCATCTTCATATACCAATGAACAATGAAGGATTGTGTTAGAAGAGGCAAGATTACAGGCAATGATTTTTCTGACCATGCAGAATATAGGGCAAGGGTAAATATGAATAATTTTAGTATTTAGGAATGATGAAATAAAAGAGGAAAAAGTCATCTGAATATACTCAGAATTATCTTAATAAGTAAAATAAATTAGGTCACAGAACAATCACTCAGAGCAAGTGAGCAAGTAGCAGTCAATGTGAGCATTTAAAGAGCAAGGTGGGGGAAAAGAAACAATACTTGGGGAGTAAAAGCATCAGCCCTCTGTCCTCCCTTCTTCTGCCAAAACTGTTTCTGTCCATGGTTGCTCTCCTGTTTCATTTTAAACTGAAGCTGGATTTTAAGATTGGCCTAATTCTGAAAATTTGAGCAACATATTTTACATTTCACTGTCTTTTGCCTAGGTAGTGGCCAAAGCTGAATGCCGTTTTATAAAAGCCACAAGGTAACCCCATTATGGCAGAGAACCATTTTAAT
Organism: Piaya cayana; assembly: GCA_013389865.1. Lineage (NCBI taxonomy): Eukaryota > Metazoa > Chordata > Aves > Cuculiformes > Coccyzidae > Piaya > Piaya cayana. The sequence continues at coordinate 1,910 of WAAB01014798.1, read as the reverse complement.
TGATTAATTACTTAGTAACAAACAGTTAAAAATTATTTGATGAGTCCAGAAATCAGAGGGATAGAGTAACTCTGTTAAATCAGTCCCATGCAAAATAGTTAAAAAAAAAATCCTGTCAGTTATGTAACAGCACTTAAAGCAAACCCAGATTGCAGAACGGGAAAATCAAGGCCAGATTGATGCAAACACAAAATTTTACTATTGATAGGGTTGGGAAGAAGCAGCAATGCCTCTGCTTGTCTGCTTTCTTTGCCTCTTCTGTCTCTGAGAAGAGCAGCCAGCCAGGTTGCATCCAAAGCACTCCCTTGTCTGCCCGAAGTAGATTATAGAGCAGAGAAAAAAAGCAAGAGCACCACTTGGGCAGAAGCACTGATATGTTTTCACCCCTCCTCTAGAAGTAGCTGTTGCTACATGGGAAGCCTTATCTGAGAAAGGGCTGAAGAGCAGACCCTGGGGCCTTCTTCAGGGCTTGGAATTCCCTCCTGTGCAGTATATAGGAACGGGGACAGGAAGCACAGGCAATCTTTTCTGCCCTGGCAGTCACCACCTATGCTGTGATCGTTATAGCAGAGGTGGTAACACTGAAAGCCTCTGGTTAACATTTATAGCACAGCTACAGATTTGTAGAAATACTGTTTAGTAGGTACTTCAACAACAGATGGAGGTGCAAATGCCTCACAGAGAAGTAATGTAACAATTACTAAAAATGACAAAAACCTATATGGGCAACAATTAACAGGTAAGAAATGTACATTCACTTAAATTAAACATCTCCTGAATAAAAAAGATATGTCTAGTATTCTTTGATCAAATAGTGGATACATAGCTCCACTGTTTTTTCTTGTTGACAGGTCTAGTCCAGACCAGGTCAAAATTTGTAGTTGGCAACTTGGACTAGGTATATGAAATATGGTGGTCCAGAGGAATAAATACAGGAAATATGTGGGTTTTGAGCTAATATGATGATGTGAGGAGATTCAGAGAATAAAGCAATTTTTCATATGGCTTCATTGGCTGACTTTTTAGCTACTTGTCTAGAAGTTTACCTGTACATCCAGAAGTTACCACAACCTAAATATTCTTGGGTCACTTAGCTTACAAAGCATCATTTTAACCTTGTTATGGAAGTTAGATTATTTAATTAAAGAAATCAGTGTCTCATTGCAGTTAAGAAATAATATTTTACTAAATATAAATATATTAAGGTAATGCATTTTAAAGTGCAAGCTAGTAGTTATAACTGTGTTTTTCTTATTGTAATGATTTCTTTAGTCTGTCAGTTTGTTTCCTTAGAAACTTGAAATTAATGCTCTTCTACTGGATCTTTTAATTAGAGTTAGTTTAGGAAAACAAACTTTAAAGATAACCATAAAAGACTCCTTTCAGCAAGAGATTTTAATGCACATTCAATGGCAATTAGAATTTGAAGTTCAACAGAGAAATTTAACAGTCATTTGTAGAGAGTATTAGTCATTTATTTCCCACACAAATTTGTTTTACAGTTTGAAATGTCATTAAAACAAATGTTTTAGAACACAAAGCAGATGCTTGGACAGGAACAGCATGAGCTTCTTGTATTTTAACTTACAAATGCATGGAACTATCTGCAAGTTCTTTTTTTTTTTCTGAATGTCAGAGACTAAATTTATTCTTGGTTTAGTCTGCAATACATGGTTCCTCTCTTTTCCAACATTGTATTTGGTGTGTGATCACAATGGAATTTGTGTGGCACAAAACAAACACTAGTTTTTTGGACTCTATGGTGATATATAGTTCATTTTTCTTCCAAGCAAGAGAAAGAAAAACTTGCAAATAAGTTGCAAAAGAGGACTTTTAGGAAATATTTTCCTTTTTCTAACTCAAATCTTGTTTGATCTTTAGCTAAACGACTGTTTGTAAATAGAGAAGGA